>VKOC01000808.1:0-26605 GCA_009364415.1 Spea multiplicata | reverse complement strand
AAGCATTACATTCATTCTAAAGGATCTTTAGTCTACTAAACTGTTTTTAGTGGCTTTCATCCAGAACTATATCCACATGTCTTGCTTTTGAAACATTCTATCATTCTATAATGTGATTTTTTTTCTTCCAGATTTTCTTTTGGTTATTCATTGATTTGTATTTTCTCATGTGTTATTCTATTTAGTTTTCTTTGGGTGACCTCAAAAAAGGGGATATGGTTTAAATAGATTTGAACATATTCTATAAATCTGGATTAAGTGTCTAAAACATGCAAACTTGGAAACAGAAATATATAAAATATCACGTACATCTTAACTACTTAAATCAATACCAAAGAAAGTTACTAGGGCTTGTAGGAATGGCAGTCACATCCTTCATTCTAGGTCATTAATAAGTATATGTAATGACAATTATTAATGTCTTAAGTCTGATAGAAAATAATAGGGCACTGTTCTGAATGAGTGGCAGTTATTTGCTTTGCAAAATATGCAATTACTTAAACTGTAGTGGTATACTGACAGTATGAAATGGAGTAGCCACATGGGCTTAATAATCATCCTGCCTTTATGGCAGCCGTTCAAAAATATCAGCAGATCGAATTTAATATTTCTTTCTCACATTTATCCAACTTTTATTTCAGTCTGAGGTCATACGTGCTATTTTTTAAAAATAAAAAGTACCCTACCTTTCTTTCAATTTATAATAGGTGGTCTGCGTAGCTATCTAAAACTATGATGGCCAAAGCACATGTATTAAGGATTAATAAACTCTTCAGGGGGAGAGGATGGCTAATGAGATCCCCAAGTACATGAATGCAAAGTGCTCCCATTTACATCAATTAGAAAAAAAAAACCAATGTACCATAGAGTGGGGGGTTCTGATTTAAACAATACATATGCCTTCATTGTTCAGGGGGCTCTTTTGGATGCTGTGGGGTACCTTTAATATGGTCATAATCACAGGTGAGACTTTCATAGGAAGTGTTGCTCATGCATTCACATTATCTGATCAGCGATACAGTGAACACTATGTTTGGGTAACAGAAAGTCAGCCTGCATGTTTATTTTAGCCCTCAAGCCTTTTACTGGCACTCCACTAGCAGCTGGGCTCCTAAATCCAACTCTGCCACGCCAGAACCCTCACAGAACCCTGAACATTAGGTTCTGTATTATTATTATTGTATTGGAACTAACTGTACAGTATTTGTTTTTCAGAAAGGCCATGCCGCGTAGCAGAATGATGGACGTTGAATTAAAATCTTTTAGAACAAAAAAAGTTTACGGTCCCTTTGTTAGCATTGTTTGTTTTTGTCATAGAGAATAAGAAAGTGTGTGCATTGCTCACCCCAATGAGCAAAAAGAGAAAGAAAAAGCCAAAAATAAAAGTCGTAGGTGTAAAAAAAAAGTAGTTAAAATAAAATTTTTAGTTAAAATATTTTTTTTTCTTTTCAGGATCTGCAAGATTATTCCTTCCCATCAAATTGATATGTATGCTGCCTGGAACACTGGCATGTAAAGGTATTTTTTTAAGTACTTTAATACGCATTCAGTAAAGCAATGAAAAAACAGATTGAAGCTGCCAATCAGTGACAAGTAAAACTCCAATTTAAATCTGTTTTACATCCTTCCCAGAACCATTTCCCACCATTCCTCATCTGCCGCTCCTCTGTGCCAATCGCTTCGCTGGCTCACATACCCTTCAGAGTCAAATTCTAACTGATCCTGACCTGCAGAGCCCTTAACAACTTTGCATCTCCTTATATCTCTACCCTCCTGTCTAAATACGTCCTTAGGCATCCTCATTCCTCTCATGACCTTCGTCTCTTCTTCCACTAATCCAGGACCCAGGATTTCACCTCTGCTGTACTCTTCTCTGGAATGATGCCCACGGGGGGCCAGCATGGGCTATAGTGGACCCTGACTGTTGTGCAGAGGAGGGGTAGGCTTTTTGGCGGGAATTTCGGGGGTGGAGTTGGGGGAAGATTATATAAGTGGTTGATTTCCCGGGCTCGGGAACCATTCTTGTGGTTAGCTTACCTGGTTGCGAGTCCCACCCTCCCTTTTATTTTGTTTGTTGGTTGTGTCATTTGTCACAGTCTGTGGGGCGGCAGCTTGCCAGGTATCCAGGGGCGTTAATGTTGGGGTAAGTGGAATGGTTAGGTAACTATCTGGTGGAGCGTCTTGGCTGTCAGTGCTGGAACCTACAGTCAGGGTACGGGGGCACCGCGGTTATGTCCCTTCCTAGTGGATTGGTTATTGGGTACCTGGAATCTTGGGGCGAAGCTTTTTTGGGGTTGGGTTTTTTTATTTTTTGTTATATTTTACATGTTTGTGTTATTGAGTCATTGTCCTTGTTACGCACTATGGTTATTGTCTTCAGTGTTGGGACGTGACAATGACTCTAATAAATAAAATGGCTGTTGGCCTTTTCTTATCCATATTCTATGGTGTGTGGTGTCGTTATTGGGGTTAATGGGCTGGAAAATCGAAGCTACAACAGTCATTCCCTTGCCCGTTCTGTGAGATTTTCTCCCTCGTATGCAAATTTCAAAAGCTCTCTGAAAACTCACCTCTTTCAAGAAGCAACAAGCTTTTCTCATAACACTCAGCATTCTGTCTAAGCCATCTAAACGCCCAACGACCTCTAGAGCTCACCCAAACTTGACTAACTCATCCGCATCCAGGTTTTACTTCCCCCTCAACCAACTAGATTGTAAGCTCACAAGAGCAGGGCCATCCATCCTCTCCTTTTGTACCAATTTGTTATTGTTTATGATTTTAGACTTATTCTACCGACTCTGATTGTAAAGTGCTACAGAATCTGCTGGCGCTATGTAATTTAATGTAATGTAATAACCGCTAACAGGCCTGATGTTAAATTGGTGGCTGATGTTGATTGGTTTAGGCAGCCTTGGTAAGAATTACATCAGGGGATAACTTAAGTAGTTTTAATTCTTTTAGTTATGCCTAAAGCTGTGACTGTGTCAACATTGCTGAAATGCCATGTAATGGATTCAGTCCTTAACCTTTTTCAAAACTCCAAAACAATTACAGTAATTGCCAAACCCAACAACCAAAACACAAGCTATAGCCCGTTTTAATTAATGAAATTAATAATTTAAATAAAAAAAACTGTGATGGCACTTCCCCTTTAAGTTAGTAAAAAATATATATAAAATGATAGAAGGGAGGTAAAAGAAAGATGTGAGGTGGTGTGAAATACAGCTATTTCAAAATGATTTGTATTTATATTATGTCTATAATAAGCATTAAGTATGACACAAGGCACATAAAATCCGGTACAAATGATTGCATGTTTAAGAGCATGTTTAAGTTACAAGATCATAAATACAAAACTGTTTATAGGAGCATACAGTCGTATTTCATTTCATACAACAGTAATCTAAAATAAAGTTGTTGGGGTTTTTTTGCTCCTTTTCCAGACAAAATCAATACGTTTACTTCACATTGATAAATCAGGCCTGAAATATTTATAGACAATTATTATTTACCATGACAACTTCCAGATGCTAAATTGCCAACACAATTCTCAAGTCACACTTTTAAATTTCCCAAAAGCAATAAATATAGATTTGTTGTTTTTTTCATTTTTTTTTTTACTGAATATGGTGAATAATTTATTAGCAATACAAACACTGTGTATGTTTCATGATTTGGGATGGGTATTAAAGGCGCTGTTCCACCTTATTCTTCCAACCTTAAATTGTAATGTACTATGTAAATGTACTTGTGTACATTTTTACTATTTTCTGTAGTTTCTTGGCCAGCAGGGCTGGTTAATTTGTCCCCTCTGCACTGCCGTGTCCTGCTTTGCCTGCCAATTTCTGACTTTAACATCTAGTTAGTATATTTACAGCTAGTAATACATTTATAACTTATTTACAGCTAGTAATACATTTATAACTGTGTCTAAGTTTTTCTTTTTTATCATGCCAAAGTAAAATCATCATAAGGTAAAATCTTTTATGAGTTACTAAAATTTATTTGCTCATATTTGTTACTATTATAGCTCTAATATCTACTTGTTTAATAATTATGCAAATCTGCTTTTTCTTGTTTGCTAAATGGATAAACGCACTTCATTGTATGGCTTTGCTAGGGGGCCAAAATTAAAAAAAATATATATATTGCATAAAGTTATTGTACTGGCTGCCTGGGCATGATATGAGTGTGATTGATGTTAGCTGCTACCAATTGTTAGCAGTCGCACTCCCATCATGCTCAGGCAGCCAGTACATGCATATCACTCAGCCTCCCTGTGCCCCCCTACCCACGGAACCATGCAATCATACACACACATATTGATTCATTTACTCCCCCCCCTTACCTGAACTGCAGATCTTCTGGTGCCGCTCGCAGACTTCCGTGGGGGGCGCTGTTTCCCTTTGCGTTGCTTGAACAGGAACAGGCACTGAGCGTCATGTGATGCAATGTGCATTTGCGTGACTCTACTGGGTTCCTGTGTCGCCGCGACGGATCAAGAGACGCTGCTGAGCAACACAGGTAAGCCACAGGTCCCCTTTCCAGTAAAAAAAAATTTTAGACCCCAAATTTTTCTAAATGCGTCTTATACATGGGGAAATACAGTATTTTTCATACATTTTTGATATTAATTTGTGTTTATTACTCCTAAATGTAAGTGACAGGACCTTTGTATAAATGCGTGTAAGCATGAATGTCTATGTATCAGTGTGTGAGCATGAATGCCTTTTTTAGTACATTTGAGACTCTATTATCCACCGGCAATGGCCTCCTCTAGCATCAAGCAATGAAGGGCAGCTGCTCTTCATTGGTTGATGCCAGAGGATGACGTTGCCGGCGAACAATAGTGTCGTCATTACAGGCCTTTAGCTCCTTGCGCAATCCCACGGATTCCTGTTCCCGTTAACCCCTGCAATTCTACATAGATAAGGTAGGCTAGAGGCAGTGACTTGTAGGGAAGGGACCAGCGACATTAGCTAGTAGATATTTACGAAGGCAAACACAAAGATTCTTCATGTTATGCTTCTTTGTTTTTGAAATGTATTATGTACCACCCGAGTAGTTATCTCCATTGTTCAAAATTGTGTGAACTCTCTACCTCATGTCTTCTTCAATGCCTCTCTTAACTACTCGAATCTTTACGTTTAGTATGTTCAAGTTTTGGATGGATAATAAGAGGAAAATTCCTAGCTTTTTTAAGTAACTATTAGGGAAACCTAATTCTGCATATGCACTTTGCAATTAGAATATATTACTTGTAAATTGCTACTAGCTATTTCTCTTGATACTCCCTTATAAGCATTCTAAGCTAGAAATTAGAACAATTTCCCAAAGTGCCTATCAAAAATACAATAAATCAAAAATATTTTAAAATAATCTGACCAAGTGGTGTATTTTAATCTAAAAATGGTCTAGCATATATGACACTAATTTCTTAATTGCTTTGCTGGTTGTATTTACAAGATCAGCCATGCATTATTAATAAAGACTTAAAATTGTTGACTTTAAAGTTTTCCATTAACTTTATTAAGTTTATATTTAAAGCAATTACTTAACAAAACAACAATATGATAAAATTGCCATAGGAATTGTAATTTAAAAAGACATTTTCATTAAGTAAATGCTGAAAACAAAAATACTTGAAATATTTCAGGGTCTTGCTGGCTGATTTGCCAAATTTGTAAATATGTAAAAAAAAAATAATAATAATTGCAGTCACTGTCTCCTTGCTTCACAGGTAATTAGGTACAAGTTGAATGAATTTGGAAAAAAAAAACAAAAAGTGCCCCTATTAACCAATTAATTCAGGAAAGACTTGACTAAAGTTTAAGACTATACATATGAGTATAAAAAATATACTGGTACTTAAATCTATGGTACTTATGTTAGTTTTAAAACATTTTTTTATTGAACCAATCTCATGCATTTTGATTGTTATATAAGATAATATAGCATAAAAATGTGATATTTTGTAATTTTTTTGGGTGAATACTTTATATGTTGTCCCTCTTCAAGAAATTTCTGTATAGTTTTTCCATCAGTAAATCAAAAACTGTTCCTGGAAAGCACTGTTAAATGAAAGTGTGGGACAATTTTGACAATGTCCTCGCCTCTCTGGTACACAAAAGGTTAAACAACTATCCTATAGGGGTTTATTTTCAATTTGATCTCCCAACCCAATGAGCAGGGGGTAGGGTGGGGCATATTATTATTATTATTCATTGTTTTATATAGCAACATTAAAATTACGTTTCACCCCTTTGCCACTCATTTGGTGAAAAAGCCAGGGAAAAACATAAATATCCTGACACAAAAAAACTGATCCATTCCATATCCTATCGCAGCCAATTACAAAATGGACTATGTGCCAGCGGCCACTAGTGGATGGAGGATAAATAGCATACTCCATTGACTTAAATTAAAGACTATTCCTTCCACATATTTTTATTTTACATCTTTAGCACATTTACCAATATATATACTTAGTAGTTTAATTTCTCTTTTTTTATATTATGTAACCAAAACTCTTGTAAATTAGTATGTATGTACTACATAAACATTTAGACAAAAAGTATGGTGTATGTCATATTTAGCTTTTTTATGTTCCTTTTCATTTTCCCTCTGTAAAACACATAAAACAAGCATGTTATATTTCCAGAAACAAGTTGACTTTCAACTGTTATTTCCCTGTATTTACTAGAAAAATATTCAAACTTTCAAAATAATCTTCAGAACATTGACATGTACCAAGGAATGTATAATAAATGGTAAGTTTGTAACATCACTGAGTGAATGTTTTTAACATTAGTGAGTTAAGATCAAGAAAGGATAAGCAAATTGTTGCAAATGTTTCAATTTTTACCATAATTCCCCTCAAACCCATTCAAAAATTAAAAAAAGAAAAAACACCTCTGCCACCAAAATATCCAGAAATTTTCCATCTTTTTAGGAAGATATAACCAGAAAATTATTTGCATTGACCTTGAAGACTTTTACAAATGAACTCATCATATTTTATATTGACGTACATTAGACTCTGGCATTGAATATCAATACAATGCTGTGTGGATGATAATGAAAACATTTTCAGTGTCTGTTGAATACGATATTACTATTTGATGTGTTGTATAGTACAATGCTAAAAAGTAAACTAATCCCCTCATTAATATTTCACCCAATATTACAGAGCTTAACTGGAAATAACCTCAAAAAAGATTTTGCTGCTTTTGAAGGATGAAATAGCTGAGTCCCTTGGCCTTTTGCTACCAAAGCTTATTGATCTGCGTGTTGTCATATTTGCAAAGTCATTATCCGTCTCTTATTATTAGTTTGAATCAATAGATCTTAATTTTCACCTCCTAAAATCAATAGTGAATTTGCTTAATCCATGCACGCAGGGGTTTATGAATTACAAACAGTGTTTTTAAGATAATATTTTTAAATAATAAATTAAAAATGTACACAGACACATGCTATCATTTTTAAGGGGGCAATCATTTTTTTCTTTTAGTGTCTTTGTACAATGTTTGTATTTAGAATATTATGAGTACATTACATTCCGTAATGAGTAGCCAAAAACAACTATTCTTTCTGACATCATCGTCCTAGCCCATTTCACAATTTTTTCCCTGTAAGTGGGAAAGACGGAGTTTGCAGGTGTTTTAAACACAGGACCCAGTCACCGTAAGAAAAATAAATGTACCCAGGGCCCCCAGTCCATGCAGAAAGCATGGACCTACAACTCCAAGTTGATCAGGTTTTTTAAGTGAACCCTTCATACATTGCTCCACCAACTTAGCAACCTGGGTATCTTCCAGTAAGTGAGAAGAAAAAGCATTTTTATAATTAAATACCATTCAAATCAAGCAGGAACAAGCTTAGCCTGCTCCACTGAACTCAGACTGTGCTCTTAATACGATTGTTTTAAAGGCTGTCAAATCTGAGACACTCAAGTTGTACAGGATCATTAATTTTGGTTATTTCATTAATGGAATTACAACTGCTACGTCCCATATTGTTATATTATTATATGTTTGAGTTATTACTTAAGGACTATGCTAATTCAGAAAATGTCTCTTTTTTTTCATCCACTAATGCTGCAAGGTCGCAAAAGAGCATACTATGTAACAGTTAGACCCATTAAGATGATGGACTGTGGCCATCTGTAATTATTTGACATAGAGTTTTTTAAAAACGTATTGTCAATCATCTGTGTCTTAAACCTAGGCATGACTGCATGTAAACATGAAAAAAAATGTATAATCCAGCACTGGTTTTATTTTTAATGTATGCAAAAACAGAAACTAATATTAACATGCAATTAATATTTAAATTAAATCTTCTCGTCTCATTGTAGCACAAGGTCATTATGTTTGCGTTCTGTAAGTTGAGGGATCAACATGGACACTTTCAGAATGAAAGTTCTAATTAAAAACCATAATTGCTTCATTGCCTGGTGGAATTAAGCAATTAATTCAATATGAATATCTGTTAATAATATAAAGATGACTGTTAAGGCCACATAAAAAATTTGTACAACTGACATTTGTGCAACCACATCATACTCAGTCTGTTGTTGTTTTGTGCACCCAAATCCTGGGGAACTAAGAAGGAGCTACAGCGCCAGTGCATTAGCGAGCCCTTGGCGG
The DNA here is from genome assembly GCA_009364415.1 of Spea multiplicata. Lineage (NCBI taxonomy): Eukaryota > Metazoa > Chordata > Amphibia > Anura > Pelobatidae > Spea > Spea multiplicata. The sequence goes on along the minus strand of VKOC01000808.1, from coordinate 17,954 downwards.
CAGACTTGTGCACATAGACCAAAAACAACTTGTACAAATGTTTTGTTCTGTCCTGCCTCGCAGAAGAGGCATTCGGCCAAATACATCTCCCTGCACACGATGTTCTCACCTAAAATCAGATCCAAATGCTGGGTTTAATGAACACTGTGTGTTGGAAGTGCACTGTGTAAATTTCTCTTTTAATTTTAATGGGAATACTTTCCTGTCACTGATTGGCAGCTCCAGACAGCCAATCAGTGGCAAGAAATGTCTGATCATGGAGGAAGAAGGACGATTTTGCAGAATGGCTGCAAATTCAGTGTCAGGTAAGTGCTTTATTTATTGTTCATTTTTATATTGCCTTGGAAATATACATATAGTGCATTCCTCTATAGTGGGGATGTCAAGGACATACAGTAGATGACAAGAAAAATTAATAATAATGTTAGTTGCATGGAAACGATTTAATTATTTTACATACGGTGATCTAGCACGATACATATTTGTTTTCATTGTTATTGATTGCTGTACAGTGCAAACCTGTATGTGCATAGTATGACAAAGATGAATATGGTTTCTTTTGTAGGTTAATTACATTTTTTTCTAATTTTGGATTTTGCATGGATAAACATTTTCATTATGCAGATGGGATGAATCTTTATGCCTAATGAGTTGGTTTTTGACAGATCGGAAAATAAGTTAATAAGCATTCAGAGAAAGGTTACATTTAATTATATTTCAGTCACATGCTGTCCCGGGAGTGACACAAATTGGTATTTGCATTTTGATTTCAAAGCCTTTTTTGTTCATATTTCAATGTTCTAATCATTGTGGTTCAACTAGTCTGATAATTCTCAAAGGGTTTTTATTATAATATGTCACAATTCAAAATATTGCCAAGTCAATAAGTAGCAGTTTTGATGTTGATAATATTGATGATTAACTATACTTAACCCCTTCGTGACAAAGGCTGATTTTATTTCTTGTGCCCTTCGTGACAGTGGCCGTTTTAACATTTCTGCGGTGCTCATGTTTAGCTGTAATTTTCTCGTTTACTGAACCCACACAAGTTATAAATTGGTTTTTTTCAGGACAAGAAGGGCTTTCTTTAGATGTCATTGTTTTGTTTGTATCATATCATTTACCATTAAAAAAAGTATAAAATATAAGATAATGAAAAAAACTTGCTAAATAGATTCTACTGTTTATCCTGAGCCTAGAAATACCTTTTTTATGCTTTTCTCTGCACGTTATGGGGCAATAATTACAAGTAGCGTTATTTCAAAACCATTTTTTCCAAATCTGGCAATTCTTCCCCCATGAGCTATTTTGGGTATCTTTGAAGCCGGCCAATACAATTTACCCCATCAAACCATATATTTCTGAAGACTAGACACCCCAGGGTATTTCAAATGCTGGTATTTTAACTCTTTCCATGCACTTATTCTACCACCAGCCTTTGTCAAAGTTAGCAGTAGTATTTTGTTTGTGAATTTTCCCCACACACATTGTACTTTAGGTATGAATTTACAGGTCCTGGTATATGCCACTGTCACATAACACCCCAATATGTGTTCAGCAATATCTCCTGAGTACAGCGATACCCTTGCATGGGTTTGTCAGGTTGTTTGGGGGTTGAAAGCCATATTTGGGACATGTGCATTTTTCAATTAGACATATGGTCATCCTTCCCCCGGTGTTATTTGGGACATTGTCCACAGCAGCCCTAAGAGCAGCAAACATGGTTTCAAGATCCATCTCCTAGGCCGCCAAGCAAGCACAGGACAATTGTTAAATCATTGCTGGCCGTCTCAAAAAGTGGCAATGACCCAGGCCACAGAAGGGTCACCTTTTATCCCCTCAGGGACCCCTCACCCCCCAAATTTACATACACCAATCACATATCACTCACCCACATTCATACATGCTCCCTGTCCATTTAGCTACACCAGTTCCCAAGGGCCTTAATCAAAACAGAGAACGTCTAATGATCTTGTTACAGTTATTGAAAAAGGTGCGCTATATGAAATATTATTGAAAGGTATATATTATTTTGAAGAAGGTCGAATAGCAATCAATGTATATGGAATTCAAACTAATTTTTCAAAAATATAGTTGATTAATCTCCATTGCAAGACTGGGTAGATGAAATCAGGGAAGACGAAGGTTTGTTAAATGCATTAAAAGACGCAGGCATTGTATTTCAACATAAGAAAGGTAAATTGAAACAAATGATAGACCATTAATGGTCAGTAGTTTCAGGTACCTCGTTGGAAAACTTTAACTAAACCTACAGAAATAGTAGCAAAATTGTCTATTGGTTCTGCTTTCACAAATGTTTGTTACACCCATTTGTTATTGTTTTATGTGAGTGTCATATATGAATTATTTTTCAAATATTTTCGGCATGTAAAGTAAGAAAAACATAGATATTCAAAAGGGTATAAAATGGAGTAATATTATTCAGGAAAACCTTAAGACGTAAGATTCAGCAGTTTTCAGTATATTCTCTTTCAGAATGTTTATGTGTAAACTTCAGATTTGGACAAACTTGTTTTTTAACGAAAATTGCCTTTTTCGCCCGTTCATATGAATCTCAGATAACATGGGTGATCCCTGACAAAACCCCAGAATTGGAAAAGTATTGAAATTTCACTGTGATTCGCCAACTAGTTGCCAAATGTAGCTGCTGCCATTACAAGACGTGTCAGCGCTTGTTGTCGTGTGTTTTAGTTGTTTATTAAATACTATTCTGTTCCTGAGTAGAGTTAAGTTTTTTAAGACAGTTTCCTGTTTACACTACAAGCCAAATCTCTAAGTTGTGGACAACACAAAATATTATATATTATCTTTCTGCCTTATCATAAATAATTATCTTCATTGATAAATATTGATGATTAAACCCGGCATTCTACTGGGCTTTCAGTTGTTTAAAATGTAAAACCTGTTCCTAAGTAGTTTAAGACCCATTTACATATCAGCCAAAAAGCAGTAGTCGGGTGACCTCTGGTATTCCAGTCTCAAGTAGGCAGGAGCCTTCTTGCTCAGAGTCAGAAGTTGAACTACAATGAGTCACATGTAGCACCCACATCCTCGAGCTACTACTAGTGCTAACATCTTGTTCACCCCACCTACCAAAGTAAATAGAGAAGCAGCGGGCTTTTCACTCTGTCACAATACAAAGAAATAAGGGGTGCAGCAGGGGTTAAACAACAATACACCTAATGTTGTATAAAGGACACAAACAAAAACAGGATAACCCTCGCACAAGGATGACCAACAAACCTGTGAAACACCAATGTGCTAATAGAAAAGTGTGAACTTTCTTGGGTATATAGATAGATAGATATACAGCATGTATATATATATATATATATATATATATATATATATTAGACATGGACGCCGGTCAACTCTTCGTGTTCGTCTTCTTGTTCATCTTCCACAAATATTCGCTCGTTCCTGTGTTCAGTTCAGGCAAATATTTGTGTACATTCTTCGTGTTCATTTTTCTTCTTCGTTTTTTGCTGTTTCTTGTAGAAGGGGTTAATACGTGGTTTATGCGGTGCACACTACGCAGCAGCTTTGGCACCAGGATTTTAAATGTCCGTACGGGCAACTCTATTGGTCGCTGGCAGGGGCCTCCTCTACCATCAACCAATGAAGTGCACCTGGTATCAATTCTTGTGCCGAAGCCGAGGTCAGGGATATATGAGAACAGAATAGTCGAATTGCAAGCCGAGTCAAGCGCAGGAGACAGACAAGACCGTCAATACAAACCAGGGTCAAACCCAAAATCGCAGGAGTTTTATTAAAGCCAACCAAAATGCATAATAGCATAACTGCCAGGTTTAAATAGTCATTTAGATTGAATATCCCGCCCAGGATGAAAAGGAGACTTGGAACGCATAGGAGACATGTCCCTTGAAGAGGCTGTACGGATCCTGGAGGAAACGCGATTCCGTACAGCCGATATTGGCCACACGGGGGCGCGCGTCATGGAATCCTGGCGGCAGCTGCTGGCGTCGAGGGACTTCGGAGGGACAGCAGTTCGGGCAGACGGAGATTAAGTACCCCGTAGTTACAAAAGGCCCGTGAGAGTGAGTCTATTGGTCGCCCGGCCCTTTATCTCCTGACGGCGAACCTACGAATTTCCGCTCCCGTTAACCCCGGCGATGCATACTGTTAGATACTGTATATATTTTAAATATAAAATATAATATTTTAAACCGCAAAAAAAGTGTAACTCTAGAAATTGTTATATAAACTTCAGACTTTTTTTGTATTTAGCAACTTGATTGCTACCATTAGCTCATACTGCCATAAGTATAAAAAATAAAATATATTGGCTAAAGGATTTCAAGTCAAATCTATATTTCCACAGTGATAAGGGCTCAAAAATACATTGATAATATGTCACTTCCATGCTAAGTAGATGCAAATATTCAAAAAACGAAATCAAAAATATATTGTTCTTTTGAATGCCATTATTAGTTTCTTACACTCCTACGTTAATTAGAGAGATGTTTGGTAATTTGCCATTGGCTAAGTATTTAGCTTTCTCTTAAAAAAAAAAACCCTATTGTATATGAGAGGAATGGATGTAGATCTTATCAAGTTACAGAGTAATGACGAAGCCATTAAAAAAAGAATATTGTTTTTTACATGCCTACCTAGAAAAACAAGATTTTTTTATGTGATAAAAAAGTCAATAGTACTAACTAGAACCTATTTTGATATAGTATATGTTAAATCCACTACTAGGTAATTCTAATAAAAGTAAGTAGATTAGATTGTGGTAATATATGAAGTTCTTTTTGCTGCAATTCTTGTTTTGTATAAGCTCTTCTGTCATGTTATCTTGTGTTATCTATACTAGAGTTTTTAGAGGATTTCTAAAATAAGAGTCTTGGGAGAACCCTTTCTTTCATAATTTCAATAAATGAGGTGGATGATGATGTAAGATGCCGAAAAGAGTGTTCAGCGCTTGTTGTTACATCACAGCCGCTAAACCACACGCAGATCTCTGGAGGACTGAAGAAAGCTGAAGGAGAGACGCTCTGAAGCCTTGAATACGAGTCACGTTGCTCATTAGAACCACAAGGAATCTTTAACTTAATATTTTAAACGCACCCAACTAACTGCGAGTGATTCCTGCTGTGGTATATTCACTATGCTATATTTTGTCATGGCTTTTGTGATGGTATTTATTTATTTAATTATAATTTATGTTAAGCAGGTTTTATTCTGCTGGGGTATAACTTTAACATATGTTGTGTGTTTTGCTTGCAAAGCAGTAAATTCATCTGACCCCTCATATCTAGAAGCTTAACCTCTTTAATGCTGAAGTACAAAATGAATGTGCGTGTTTAACCTCTTCCACACTTTCGTTTAAACCTTACATCACTCATAACCATTAGTATACTTTTGGCATCTTGACTACAAATAATAGATTATATTACATTTCATTTTAGTTATAGAGCCCCAGCAGATTACATAGGGTTATAATATTAACAAAATTAAAATTGACAATATTAAAAATTGACAATATTTAAAATTAAAGGGGAAATGGGGAGTGAGCGGTGCGAATCAAGACCCCGCTCCCGTGGGGACTTTTTAACTCAACTCGGGGTGCAAGGATGCACCAAAGGGCTTTTGATTTATGTTACATTAATTATGTTTAGTTCATTAAGAGAACATGCCTTTTTCACAGACATAACAGATATAACATTATCTTTTCACAAGGAGTTTTACTAGTAGGACTATAACGGAAAATAAAAAAGTCACGACTTGCTTTATCATTATATATTAAACACACTTAAATGTAATTAGAAAAAAGCCACTTAACTACTTTTTTGTTAAAAGGCAGTGTGAGTTAATAGTATGGCTGAACTATTTTAACTTCATCTTCTGTGACACCCTGAATTAAACAAGTCAAGACAAGGCTTTATATCCATATTAAAGAAATTAGTGCTAGCCTTTGAAATTTTCTTTGTAACATTCAATAATTATTGACATTTTTTCATGACTACTGAAGCCTTACAGCTCATAAGCAGAACTTTCATTGTTACTCAGTTCCACTCCAGTGCATTAATGCAAATGAATAGATGCAAAGACATGACATTTAAAAAGAAGTGTGACCTGTCAAGCTTCTTCTTACTTCAAGGTCTTCATGTCAGTCCTCAGCAAGTGAGAACATTGTCATATTCTGAAACGCATATTCTGAAATACTTTTTAAGTGTATTTTTAAAGTTTATTCTACTTTGTAGCAGCTTCCATCTATAAAATAAGCCAAGCCAGGGCTGGCCTTATCTTGGGTCCGGCTTGGTCCTTTGGTGCCAGACAGTACTTAGTGGACAGTGGCAGGGCTTGTTATGGGGCACCACTGCACAGGTTTAGATACGAGCTGTGATGGAGAGCTGTGACAGGGGGAGATGAAGAGCTGTGAGGGGGTATTTTTTTCTTTTTGTTGGTGGGAAGGGGGCAAAGTTTCATTTTTGGTCCCAAGCAGCACCATGTCTTTTTATATATTATTATTATTATTATTATTATTATTATTATTTTTATTTATATAGCACCAACAGTTTACACAGCGCTTAATACAATACATTTATTCAAGGAGTATGACAAGACAAGAATTGACAGACTAAGACAGACCGATACATTAGGTATTATAATCTTGAGGGAATGGGATGACAAACATAAGGCACAGAGAAAGGGTGAGAGATAGTGTCGTGGTTGTATCAATGATGAGGAAGTTCTAGCAGCTAAGATGGTGCGGCTTCTCTGAAGAAGTGGGTTTTGAGATGTTTCTTGAATGTTGGGAAGGCGGGTGAAAGCTGAAGGTTCCTTGGGAGAAGATTCCAGAGATATGGGGCAGATCAAGTGAAATTCGGGGCTATATTAAGAGTTTGAAATTCAAACTGACTTTGGCACATGTGCAAGCCTGGCTATTTTGTTCCTAGCCTAGCCTGGATTCATGCCCTGCCAGGTTCTTATGGTAGGTAAGGGGTCAGATCAGGGCCATTAACAGACATGGTTGGGATTAGGAGTATACAATAAATGTTCAAAACTATGGAGTGAAGTGGGGATTATTGTTATTTGTCAACAAAGCTGAATATTGACTGTTGCTATAAAGTCCTTTCAAGATAGTATAGAGACAGAGGGATGGATTCATGAATAGTTTCAAGTACACCTAAAGGGGACAGTGTTATTAGCCCCTTTATCACCCAACAGTCAGTAAACATTTTTATCCGGCCATGACTAAACCGCAAACGTTAAACATTGCCCTATACTTTTCTCAAGTATCAAGTCATCTCTGAATATTTTAATGAACTCCATTAATTTACAATTGACTCATAACAATCTAATGTTCCAAATTCATTATTCACCTATTTCTATTTCAAAACATCATATCTGCATAACTAGTTGAGAAGAGTGGACAACAAGGAGGAAATGAACCACAGCAAACTCCAGTAAAGAACTAATAGACCTTCATGTTTAATCATTCAACATTTATCCTATGGGTTCTATTAACATTCAAACTGTTATTCGGCAATTAATTGATTTCTAATTTAATGATGAACAAGGTCAGGCAACTCATTGCATTGTCAGGCTGCTGTTACCCAGTTTATTGCTAATTATTCCCAATTAAGTAGACAACTAAATACATTACGGGATAAGGCTTTCATTATGCTTGTGCATACTTGGTTCACATTATTTATCTTAAAGAAACAAACTGGAAAGATTTTCAGCAACCTGTTTATTGGGTGGCGCATACATTCTTGAGACGATACCCCGTTCTTTATCATTTGGGTTCTAGAGGAAAAACTCAAAATGTTAATGGAGAGCACACAAAGGGGTGCTGAAAGGTTTTCACATCTTAAGCAGGATTAATATTTTAGTAAAATAGTTATTTTATGAAGCATATGAACTAATGTTGAGTCATTTTCAAACTAGTATGTAACCCGTGTGTGCTTTTCCATGTTAAGAGAAGAAAATGACAAATAGAATAAATGACGTAATTCTATTATTTCTACCTTAATATTATTTTTATATAATCAGTCAGAGAAGGAGCACCCATTAAACCATTAGTATGTAAATATTAGACAGTGAAGTAGGTTATCACGGAGGAAGGTTATCAGGCCATCCTAATGAGAACATAATCTGTTACTACACTACTATATCAGCTAAAATACTATTAAAATTATCTTTTGAATTATAAAGGTCATGTATAGAATATGAGTTTGTATCTCACAAACTTCATTATGCATTATGAATGAATACTGCTGGGTGATACATTTGATTTGCTCCCATTGGAGTGAATATTGCATGATGTGCACTTTTTGAAGGAACTTCTGCAGGAACACAACACTTGAAAAGTGGTTAGAAAATATTATTTACAGACTGATGTTACAATGCATGATGACATAAATGGCAAAACACACATGACATTAAACTGACTGTGGAAACGCTAGGCAGAAACCTATTTTCTTGGGTAGAGTTGTCACATTTTTAGAATATGTGCACATTTGAAGAATTTGGTTGGATCGTTACCTCACCAAACGAGTTTGCAGGGTAGTTGGGTTTCAACTCCCTTCACTACCCATTGTGAAGCGACAACACTGGCAAGTTTCTTCAATAAGAAGAGTCTGCCCTGTCTGGTGTATAATTCAATGGGTCTGGTGGTTTTGACTCATACATAATACAGGACCTATAACAGAAGTTCACTGGGGTTTGAACTTCATAATGTTAGGTGGCATCGAGCAGCTAAAACCACAAGTGTAATCTCACCAGAAAAGCTATAAACATAGGAGGAGCCTTTCCTGGTTCCTTGTACTATGAAAATGAAATCAGCCTGGCTTTTATCTGGAATATCTTTAATTTCAGACTGTTAATCAACAAATATCATTTAGAGCTCTGGAAGGGCGAGCCATGATATTTATCAGACTTTACCAACTAGTCAAGCTCACTTAGCAGCCGCCAAATTACTTTCCGATTGGGTGCTGACTCCATTATTATTAAGTTTCTGGTTCATTTGCTGGATCCATTTACCAGTTGAGGTATTTTTCTATCCCTGACACATTGAACGTACTCATTAATAATCACAGCTTGCCTTTCATTTAAATGATCAATACATGTATGTGCATGATTGTTATCTTGGTAGTTACCGTTTCTTATTAACATTAGGTCCTATAGTCAAGTGTAACAATACAAGCACAGTGATTAGCACGTAGCTTCATGTATGGCATAAATATTTATGCATATAAAAATAATTTCCCCCATATTGCATAATGTCAGGTTCAAAATTAGTAACTTTTAAGATTAATAACAGTTTACTGATATTTTATATTATTTAATACTCTCTTTAATTATTTAATTTTCTTTGGTGATATTTAATGTTTGGATAAGAGTTTGGTGTTGTTGGGAACTACAAATTAAATAAGTGTAAGAATATTTTTTAAATAATAAAAATAATAAAATATCCAATTGTCTCTTAGAATTTTTTGTGACTTAGCATGGAAAATCATTTTTTTAAGTTGTATGTTATTTATTTGAAACATATAGAATTTTGATTTAGGCATAAACCTGTGATGTTTAATCAGAGTGTCGCACTTAAAGCTAACCCTACTTGCAAACCCTACTTGTATAAAAGTGGATATTACAACATGGTTTTGACAGTTTAACAGCAGCATGCACATGATAGATAATAAATAAGTTATTTGATCATGTAGGAATTAGCCAGATAAAAATAATTCTCACGTGTATATAGTCACTTTATTAACAGACCGCTATGACATTGTCCATATAAACAGAAGCAGATGGCATTCTCAGCAATTAGTAAGAAGCACTATTTGCATATTCATAACTGAATGTTAATCATTTCTGAACGAAAGCAAATAACAGAGAGAGTGATTGCATCAAACATAATATAGCATAAAATAAATTCACTTATGTGCACACATCTAGCAGTTCCAATTGTTTAAAGACTAATGCATATTTAACATGACCCAGTTTCCATATATATGTTACATTTTAGGTGTGGTGGTATTAGTTGTTTTTTTTGTCAGGGGTATCATTTAGGCACTGCATTTATGTTTATATAGGTAAGGAAGTACACTCATAAATACAACTTAAGAGTAGAAATGTTAGGATAAGAGATAGTTTGTAACTTCAGGGTTTAAGGTGAAATGTAATATTACCAGGGCCATCTGGTACACAGGTAAATGACTGGTGGACCACTGCCTGGCATCTTTCAATGCACACCCAATCTGCAGACCAGGTACTGCAGTCTGTGGCCACCATATTTATGCTACATGATCATAAATATGTAATGTGTGGCCTATCATAGCCTGCCGTCAGCCACCCTTATGTCATTAGGCAGTCACCTGCCTTAAAGCACCAGGGTCGCCTTCTTATCTCCAGTCTGTCCTTGGAGATAACAAAGTTTTACTCACAATATGGTAAGCCTGAGAGGTAGTGCTTCCTCAAGTCTCCAGCTCATACTGCTTGCTCACTTTCCTTTTATTTTCCATCCATTAAAGACCACGTCACAAAAACACTTCCTGAGACGAGAGAGAGCACCAAGTCGCCTACCCTGGGAAGTCTCCAGCTATGTAGATGGAACAACACTTCAGCAGAAGTGGTAGGGGTTAATACTGTGAAGATATACAAACATGCATGGGACAGGTATAAGGTTATCCTGATTATAAAACATGACCAAGGATCAAGTATGATTTAAGGTACATAGAGCAGGGAAAAATGTTCTAATCTGCCTTCAAATTCTATGTTGACCATTAAAGTACTAAATACGTCTCATAAAAATACCACTAATTGTTTTTATATAACAAAATGTCATTATGTTTAACTAGGTATTATGGGTTAGTACTACATTACATAATATATGTAATTAGTTCTAAACAAAATTATTTTAAAGAATTGAGTTAAAATTTCCACAACGTACATTTCCAATTCATTTTTGTGTAAAGTTCATTATAGCTGGTTCCTTGTCTTTAAATTGTGCCTAGCAGCTACTATGTGACACAACCCAATTTCCCTTTTTTCACATGAGACATAATACCGGTGGTATTGATTAAGGCCATTAATAATGACCGATTGATAATGTTTATCCATTGAGCTGCTGAACTTTCACCATAATCAATAGCCTGCCAGATTCATTTGTTCAGCAAAATCCTAAGCAACTTTGCTTATCTCCCCAACCATGTAATCAAGACAAATGATTTTGAATGAATGTGAATGTGGGAACAGTAAACAATGAAAGATCTTTAGGTTGTATTTGCCAACGCTGCATTCAAACAATTACCTTTAGTGTCTGCAAAAAAAATGAAATGGATTTAATATTAATATCCCTTTAAATCAAATATATTAAGGAATGGAACTCTAACACCAGTCAGTAACATACACAACGTAACAGCACACACACACTCACACAGATGCTAACACCATAATATATATTCACAAGAGGTTAGTAGGTAAATTGAACAACGTCCCATCAGAAGTAGTAGAGGCTAATACAGTGAGGGATTTTAAACAAAAGCTAGCCTAACTCTAAGTAAATACCAAGGATTGATTAAGGTCTGAGTCTTAACATAAGATGGACAGACCAGATGGAAGTGTTTTTTTTTGCCGTTTATCAGTCAAATTCTATATTTCTATGTTACTACCATAAACTAACAAACTAACATTTTAGAGTAGCACATCATGCAATAACATTCACACTCACTTACTCTAGCACCATAAACAAACGTACTCTAACACCATACATATATATATATATACTATACACACACAGCGACTCATTCTTCTTTTCACCCTTTCACAGCTCTATCTCTCCCCATTCACTATTCCAAATGGGATTTAAACTCACTAAACTTTTATTATTCCAAGTTTTAGACACCTTAGAGGAATTAGATACATTTCGACCAGCCACAGTATCAGACAACGTATTCAAAACATAAAGATAATCTAAATGGTTTTTTTTAATTTGATACTCGTTGAAAGGTGATCAAAAAGAAACGTCTAAATTATTTTCAGATTTGCTTATGACCTTATATTTAGTGACTGATTTGCAGATGATACCAAAAAGAGTAATATTATAGCATTCAAAACAAAAATGAGACAAACAATTGGGTAATTTCACTCCTGAGCCATTACAGTGCATAAACAGTATTAACTAAACCAGTTCAAGGTATGGTAAGCCTCAATTATTTTTTTGTGATAGAACATGAATTCGAGGCTACAGGTTGTTTTGGTTAAGTTGGCAAAGGCTTGGTTAAATAAAACAAATCAGCTGTGGCCTTTTCAACCCCACTCTTAGTGTTAATTATTGTGTAGTTAAATCAGTTGGGTGGGCCTGGCCCGAACATTGAGGGCATATCTGCCACGTACAACAATAATAGTGTCCAAAATTTAAAAAATATCAATATAAGGATTTTGGAACGATAGTGCTAGACACAGAAGACGCAAACAGGGAGAGGACAAATATTCCTGACACAGCGGATCATAAACTCTCCAAAACATCTGTCCTGTCTATGAGGAGTCTATCGGAAGTTCACAGGGAGGTCTTTTTTTGTGGAGATGCAGAAGTGAGAAGAACAAGTAGATGGTGAAGGTGCTGGAGAAAAGGCAGATCTGCAAGACACGGAAGCTTAAGTATTTGACAGAGATTTGACATTCAGAAAGTGTGAGAGAGAGTGAATGAGAATCAGAGTGTGGGGAGTTTTGCCTTATTTCAGAGTTTCATATGAATTGTAATTTGCAATTTGTGTAAATCCAAATGCACAAGTCTATCCCATAGTTAGAACTTTACTCCAAAGTGTTTATGTCACAAGAAAGACTCCTGCCATTAACAAATAGAATGTTATGCACTTGTTGAAAAAGTAATTTGAATAATTTGAGTGGTCAGTGGACCAATGACAACTTGCATGCCCTCATCTGACAAATTAAAAAAAAAACGCTTCCACCCTGTGTTCAGTGGGATGGGGTGGGTAATAAACTAACCCCAGAGCGATATAGACCTCACCTATACCAACACTCACCCCTGTCACATGGCCAGTGATATGGAAGTTAAAAGTTGTTATGGTAGGTATAGAGCAACAATAAAGTACAGAACCCGTTTGTGCCCACCCCTTTTAGACAGGCATGGGGACAATCCAGTGAATTCTAGTTTCTTTTAGATGGAGGTGATTAAGCTATGTACATACAAATAAATGTTCCTACCTACCTCTGCTGCCGCCCCGGTTAAGGCAGATGTGGTCCATCCAATGTATCGTTTGGGAGAGCTGGTAACATTCAACCAGGGGGTGAATCCAGCAAAGTAGCATTGCAATAAAGAAGACCAAAACTGATTTGGCAGACAAATTAGTCAGTGCTCACTATTGAAACTTATCCAACACACATTCACCAAAACAGGTTCCAAAAAAAGGCCATACCGAGCAAACAAGGACCACATTTTAATAGTGTCAACTGTTACTCAGGAAACCTAGTGTCAGCGCTTACTGGTTGATTCTAAAATGGTTGTGTAATTATTTTATTCCATATTACATTGACATGTAATTGCAAATGTTTTTGCTCTGTTATTGAGTCTTGTTCTATTGAAAAATGTTCTTTCGGTTGCAAGTCTATTGCAACAATGTAAATGTCAAATACATAATTTGATGAAATGTTTGTCTTACAGATACATAGAGATACAATAATAAACTCACACATTTATGGCCTGCTTTGATTAACAATTTGTAAGAGGTTTGATCCAGAAACTGAAGAAGGGAAAAGAATCGAGGTCAAGCAGGGTATGTTGTTGGAGTTATGTATCCAAAGTATTGATGCTTTTTCCAGTGTTTTTAATTGTGTTTTTATACTGTGGTCTATGGGGTAGTGATCTAGACGTAGATCCACCCTAGAAGACTAGCAGTCTACTGTTATGAGGACAGGGCTGGATTGGGGGTGATTAGGAGGCCCGGGCACTCAGGTGCTCTTACATATTACATTTTTATATTTACACAGCATGTGGCTGCGCATATTCAGTATCCACACACTGCAGCTCCTTATCTGCCACTGGAGCGACAGTATTGATTAGTACTCCAACCCTACAGGCCACTGACCCACGAAGCATCTGCCCAATGTGCCAGATGGTCAGTCCCAGGTCCCTATGGGCTACACCTCATGAGACAATGTGTGTACTTCACTGTATGTGCAACTAATTTGGTATTTAATATTTTCCCATACTATACTAATTACATGTATGTTATATATATATCTATATATATATATATATATATATATATATAAAGCCTTGTGGTTACAGTTGATGCTTCTTAACAATTTTAGACAGAAATATTTGGTTAGTATATGCAGAATTTGGTTATATATATTCATAGAAACTGGCTTGTTAGGAATAAATGAGAACATATAATATGCATATCGGACATAATCAACCTACATATATTGACTGAAACCGTGAAAAGCAATTTATTTGCGCACTGTAATAACTGCATCAATCAATCACAGCAGCATCAGACAATGACATACTGTACAAAATAAATAATAGCTGAAGGTATAAATTAGCTAATCTATACATGAGTGAACCTACAGCTGCCAAACCTACAGTAGGTCGGTCGCATAGAAAGAAGCTATTAGCTGGTCTATACAAAGAAAAAGATCATTTATATGATTTAACTGCTTAATTAAATCACACCAGCTTTCCATTTGTACCTTTTTTATGTTATCTAAACAGATTAACAGATTTAAATTCAAATATTATTTTACATTTCTTAAAAGGTTTGAAAAAATTGCCTATATATATATATATATATAATATTTATTCCCGTCTCATGCAGTCACCTGTGTGAAGATAGATTACTTTTCTTTTCTTTGCTTGGGTTATTATTCTTATTATTTGGATGGCAAGGACTTCGTGTATCTTCACTTTATAGGTCCTTAAAAAGACCTTATGACGTCTACCTCTTGGATGGAACCCCCCCATGGGTACATAAGGATGTGGGGGTACAAAGTGCTTTCTTAATGCTTTGCTTTCACTTACTGGGACAGAGCATCCCATTGGACATGGACTAAGGGAAGGGCGCATAGGATGGCATCAATGCCCCACCAAAGGGAATGTTTTTTAAGGGGGGTTGGGGGTTCTTTACCATTCATTCTTTTTTTGACACTAGATTATCCAGTGAAACAAGAAAAAAAGAGCAGTGATTCATAATTTACAGAAGCATTACTGAGTGCATCCTATATTTACATAACTGCTTTAAGTAATGCATGTTAGATGTAGCCTTATTTCCTCAGAGAATTGAACATATTTCTGAAAAAGGTAACAAGAACATAAGCCAGAGGTTCACGGCATCTGGTTTGCATTCGTAATGCATTGGTAATAGAAATTGGTTAATTAGCTCCTTGATTGTGCTTCTCTCAGGACACCTTGTGAGACTCAATACCACATGCCAATACATTTCCTTGAACTTTGTTTTAGACATAACACTTAGACTTTCATTGTGCATTCATCGTGTATTGTGTTCCATGAAAAAGAACGGCCGAGTGCTCCATTTCTTTATAGAATTGATATGTGCAAACATTAAAATGTAAAGTAACTAAAACCTATCAATGAGAAAGACAAAGCTTCTTTCAACAAAAGCTATTCTGGGGGTATTATCTCTAAAAAGCAAACTGTTTTACTTGGAATAATTTCTATCACAGCTCAATATTTAAAAAAAAAAAAAACGAAAGGAAGAAAGAAAAAAACTATTAGGGTTATTGAGTGTTTCTCTGTGATTTAGTTACTTTCCTGAATGATGAACTAACACTATTATAGCAACGCTAATATATTTATATAATTGAATGTTGGTGCAGTCGGTTTCTCAGTTTTATCTATTTTAAGGTATCAATACTGATTTCTTCTAAGATGCAGTTTAGCTTAAGCTCAAGCCTTCAAGTCCTTAAATGATCTGTAAAAAATAAAAATAGGAGGCTTTTGGTGCTTATTTACATATATAACTTAATTATTTACTTGGATAGTGCATTAAACAAAAAGTTGTAATAGCCTCTATATAGTTGGTATAGCAGATTCTGACAGCCTGACATTGAGGTTTATTCACTTAAACAGAAGTATGCAGTTTCAACCGCGGTCATCTCATATCCTGGTGCTCAGTCTTGGAAGTCTTTGTAACGCTAGGCAAGACCGTAATAGATGCCGTGCGACGCTAGGCAAGAATGCAATAGATGCTGTGCCAGAGAAATCCCCAGCTGACAAATTGAGCAGCAGTGCACCAGTGAGCCTGATCACCTAAGTCATACATTTTATGAAAGCCAACAACCTAAACTGTTTTGCTTACAAATACCAGGATTTAATGCTGTACCAAAAAACTGCAGCACAAAACCACATTTAGGTCTACCCACTAAACAGTAAGTGAGTGAGTGGGAGCTGGCAAATGTGAATTTGCATTACTCCAACTCTCAAGTTCAACCAATTCACATTTGTAATCAGGCCTGCCTTTAAAATGGGGCAAAATGGGCAGCTGCTATGGACCCCCCAGGAGTCTGAAGTAACCATAATTGGCCTGCCAATCTAGGGGGCCCCAGCGATCTCTGTGATCACTTCCCCACGGGCCCGCAGCTTACCTCGCCCTTTGAGTTATGTAACACCATGTGATCCAGTTTTGTTCCTGCTTCCCCAGGGCAGTAAAAGTCATTTGCGCAGTGTGCAAGCACCAGACAAATCTGCAGTTGAGGTAAAGAGATGTGGGAGGGTGTATGAATAAGTATGTGTGAATGAGTGAATGAATGAGCATGTGTATCATATCATTGTTGTGTAAGTGGGGAAAATATGGCACAGGCAAGCTTTTTGGGTCAAAGATGACACAGGTAAGCTGTTTGGGGCGAGCAAGGCACAGGCAAGCTGTTTGGGCAAAGCATGGCACCAGGAGGCTCTTTGGGGCAAATATGACACAAGGAGGCTGTTTGGGGAAGGCAGGGCACAGGCAGCCTGTTTGGGAAAAGCATGGCACAGGGAGCCTGTTTGGGGCAAGAATGGCACAGGAAGGCTGTTTGGGGCAAAGCTGGCATAGGTAGGCTGTTTGGGGCAAGCATGGGGGAGGCTGTTTTGACTGTAAGCATTACCCAATGTTTTGTACAGTGGGAGCAGCTCAGGATGAGACCGTCTTGAGAGTGTCGGTGTATCACATTTCCCAAGTATTTGGAACTTTGCCCCATTGTTGCAGGAGAAGGTAAAATGTAGTTAGTTTTAGTTGTTATTAAATATCTGCTACCAGGTGCCCTAGTAGGCCTCCTGTGTGGTGGAAACAAATGTAATCATGATCTGCTTACTTACTTTATGTCTGGATTATTCTGGATCACACATTGGAAAAGCCCTATTTCCCTGAACATTAACATTCTGTACAATACTGCCAATTATTAACCCCATTTGTATGTGTTCTTGCTTCCTCCTTATCATCATGATTTACAATGTGTTCTGTCTGTGTCAAGCAAGGCGCATAACAGCAAATAGGTCCTTTAAGCAGCACATTTTCTGATAAGCACTTATCAGTATTGTAGCAAAATGCTTGATAGAGAAATTGCTAAAAATAGTTACAAAATGTAAGCAGAGTGAATTGCGTGTCTGGGGTATTAAGTCTAGAAAGCAGGTGACCCGGACTCAACAACTAGAAACTGTCTTTATTAAAATTCTGCAAAAAATGCAAGGAATTTTTAAGTTTTTTTTTCATAACGCCACATTCCAGATTGCTTTTTAAGATCTGGTAAAGCTGTGCATAATAATATATAATTAATTTACAATATGCAAGCATATATATATAGTTGCTGAGAAACAGTGACCATCATGAGTCAGAAGCATCATACCTGAAGGATGATATGTCATGGATAGAAAACATAAGTTAGAAATGAAGCCATTTAAAATGTCAGCTAAATAAATAAACTCTTTTACGGAAAGATATACA
>VKOC01000807.1:0-12422 GCA_009364415.1 Spea multiplicata | reverse complement strand
TATTTTACATTTATTAACATTAAACTGCAGCTGCCACACTCTCAACCATTCTTCTAATTTACTTAAATCACTAGCCATTAGGCTTGTTCCATCAGGAATGTCTACTCTGTCGTAGACCTTTGTATGCTCTTACTATTAGAAATGTTTGTTATATCTCAGTTCTCCGTCTTTTAAGGATGGGTGGCTCAATAATGTTTGTGGAACACTTGGGGAGAGGCAATCGGACTCCTTCTAGACCAGAGAATGCCACTGTGTATAAACCTATTCTAAAGGTGACAGCTATACATTTTCTACTTATTGAGATAAGAGGGGATTATCTGGACTTTGTCATATAAATGCCATACCATATCTGGCAGATTTTTTCTTGTTCTATGACCGCGCATTTTGTTTTGTAAATGCTTGTACGCTTGTGGACACTTATTAAATATTTTCAAAAGGCAACACGGTCACAAAGCTAATGAATTAAAATACTTTATTCATCCTGTTTCTTTCTTGTAACTGCCAATCTTGAATGTCCCTTGGGCATTCATCTTTTGTCTGTACCAGCATTTCTGCCAACACCAGCTGGCCACACATGGGATATATATGACAGCTGCAAAACACCAAATGCCAGATTCTTGAATTTAGGTTCACTGTATAGAATATGGTCTGCTCTGTTCTTTCTTTGCAAGCTCAACATTAAAAGTTCTAAGATATATTTTAAAAATCTCTCGGTACCTGTGCATAATTGTCCATCTGGATATATTTTTTATCCAGGATATTGATTACTGGAAGGGCACATTTTCTGCACATATCCACTATCCTTGAATTAATGTGTATATTCCTATGAGGTTGTATAATATATTAGCAAAGTTCATCACTTTCTCAAAGGAAATGTTTCATTCAAAAAAATGTGTTGCATGCGGAAAATTGTATTGAAAGTGTTGACTTCCATAGGCATATGATCAGACAAATAATTATGGAAATAGTCAAATATGGCAGAATTCAGTTAAGTGTTTTCAATGTAAATTTTGAGTAGTATTAGAAGAGGATAAAAAGATAATTTCCTTTATGACTTGTTTAATAAGCTATGTGCTAAATCTCATGTACATGATAGAGAAAATTACTTTTGGCCAAGCTCATCAGCACCTGGGATAATAGGTTGGCAACTGCCTCAAATGCATTGAGTTTCGCTGAAATTTAGCGTTAATGCCAGTTTCAACTTTTTTGGAGAACAATATGGTTAAAGTTGGACCGATGCATAAATAGCAAATATGACTGGTGCTATTGAGCATGAGATGCATGCACTTACTGTAACTTGCATGGCTCCATCTTGGTTTCTAATACCAGATTCAAGGAGGAGATTCAAGAACTACTAGTATGCAACTTCACCCATTTATTTATACAAATCCTACATTTCAGAAAAAGATTTCAGAAGCAGGAAAAGGAAAAAAGATCAAAATCAAAAGCAATTTCACACCTTTAAAATTAAAGACAATTTTTTATTTTGGCTTTCAGTGAATTAGAAGGCAGCTGGAAATAAAACCATGGTTACTGACCAAAAAATGCCCGGATGAAAAATAAATAAATTAAAATAAATTTGACCAAAAAGAACCATTAGACCTTTCATGCAAGTTTAATTTATATTAAAGTATTACTGTTTCTTTAGCATAAAAATAATTTTTACTCAAAATGTATTCAATTTCACCAACATATTTTTTATTTTAATTACAATGAATTCTTTGCAGTCAGTTAAAGTTTTGAATTGTCAAAAAACAATGTATTTTAGCACCACAATGGATTTGTGTAGGCTTAGTTCAATTATCGATTTAATGAGGCTACAATCTTATTTTTAATCATCTTAACTTTTTTCCTTTTATTGCTCTGTTTTCAGCAGATTAGACAAATTACTAATTTTATTTCATATCTGACCTCTTTGAACAGGATCCAGAACTGGTTCGAAACATCTGTCGATGGGTTAGGCAAGCTGTCAAAATTCCTTTCTTTGCCAAACTGACCCCAAATGTCACAGATGTTGTGAAAATTGCAATGGCAGCCCAAGAAGGTAAAAAAAATCTATCCATTTTTTTAAAACAATTATGGATTAATTAACATTGCTAATCAAAGTGATGCAAGGTGAATCATTAAAATTACAAGTATTAATACTACTTTATTTTGTCACATAAGATATGTGTAGTTGTGTTTAGCATTTGACCCACTAGGCCATACAGTTGTCAATCATACAAAAAGTGTGTTTTGAGTCACCAATGAGGTTTCCGCAAAAGCCCATTATGTTTTTTATATCTCATCTGATGTCACAGATTACATTTTTATGACTTATGAAGCAAAACATTTTTTGAGGACCTAGAATTAATATTTAAGTTTTGACCAAAAGTCCAACTAATAAGAGCATATTAATTACTATTGGCAGTATATTTTAAACTGTTAAATATGCATTTTTGTTTATTTTTCTATTAATAAATTATTCATATTAACTAATTTACATCCAAAATGTAAACTGCATAACCTAGGAATAATGTAAAATAAATGGCTAAATATAATATATATATATATATATATATATATATATGTATTATCTCACAGGTGGTGCAGATGGCGTTACAGCAACTAACACTGTTTCAGGACTAATGGGATTAAAAGCAGATGGAACACCTTGGCCTTCAGTTGGAAGAGGGAGCAGGACCACATATGGTGGAGTGTCTGGTAGGTGTTGCCCTTTATGTTCAGAACTCTTCCTATAAGTCTGCTGCATCCTCAGGGGGTCGATGTTAGCATCTCATATAGCATGCCTCCATAATACTCTATTCTCCAAGCACAATGCTGGTCGGAGCTTTTCTAATAATTGTGACAGATGGAACATATTGAGTGTGACAATTCTGATGTTGCCCTTTCCTAAATAGTAGAACACAGCAGTGCTCTATCAGAACAAGGTCATTTGGAAAGTGATGATTGTATGACCAGCTCTGTTTATAGACTTTTTCATGCTGCTGCTTTTGTTATTTTGTATTGTATAATCAATGTGGTTTTCTTTTAGCATGGGAAACTTTAATTTTCTCATAAATACCAGAAACTGTCAAATTGTATTTGAGTTTGAGTCGTATCTTTTATTGGTCTCATCTTCTATTCAGGATTGCTTTATGCTTATCCAATGCATGTTTAAAGTCCCTCACAGTTTTGAAATTATTGTTAGGCAATAATTTGTATATTTATTTACCAATCTCATGTTCCCATTAAATTCTGGAATCCGTATTCTAGAGATTCCAATGTTTTACCTGCACAACTAGCGTCCTGCACCTCACTGAGATTAATAACAACATGTCTGTAAATTTCCATGACGACAAAACTGCAACAGGCAAGAAAAATGTACATTCTTTGTCTTTCTGAAAAAAATGTACATTCTGTCTCTTTTTCAAGTGCAATAAGCTTAGACAACCACAACTGCCTTGTAAGTGATGCTGCAATGTTCTGGGTTGAAGAGATGTCCTATGTCCTATGCTAAAGAGGCAACCTAGTGTATGTAAAGTATATAATTTTGAAACTATAGGGTTAATATACCTTCTCAGGTTTATATCAAATAATGTACTTGTAATTGTTTATAAAATGTTTAACATTTCCCCATGAAACGTGAATTTTATTGAGTAACTATATGCACCTTTTTTGCTTTCAACCAATGATCTTGCTCTCTCTGAGTGCTATGGTAACACAAGCTCTTATTGAGAAACAATGAAGCAGAGTTCTAGATTGAAACATGGGCTGCGATATGTACAAATATTAATTCTGAAACCAACATATGATAAATTAAGAATTACACCTGTTTATATGAATTTTAGTTCCATTGTTTATAAACTAATAGTAAACGAGCATTGGATTTTCCTTAGTCACGCCAAGGAAGCAATTTAACCGTGATGATAAACAGATTAGAATTCAAATGCATGGAAGCATTGAATTATTGTCCTTGGTATTGAGCACTCAGTGCTAAACGGTTTCTGTGTCGTTCCATTTTATTTTCTCCAAACTGCCACATTGACAGCAGGAAAATAAGAGGGGTCAAGGAGGTCATTGCGCATGAAAAAATAACATGAAATATCACAGTAGTATTATATACAAACAGCTCATTCTGATCTATTATTTTTTGAAGGTCGATAGATCATGTTCGGATCACAACCTATAGAAACCAAAAAAATTCAATTAAATAAAAACGATTCCATACTCCTCATTATTATTAACACAGGGAATGTAGGTGATGTTTCCTTTATGAACCCTCGTTTTACAGTGTACTGTTCGTTTTGATTGTAAGCATTTTAATGTCTAAAGAAAACCTTTGTTTTTAAGTAAAATTTCCACTGAATTCAAGAGATTTTGTTAGCTTGTGTGTTAAATATCGGGCGAAATCAAATCCTAATTATCAACCAAAAAGTGTTCACATAACAGAATATTTATTGATTTGTTAAAAACTGAATCCAGGTTCCTTTATTTTATCATTTTTATGTGTATTTTGTGGTCACAGACCACAGAGTAATATCACTCATTATTTTCTTTATGTTTACTATGAAATTAATAGTTAAAATGAATGAAGTTAAATATTTCCGTGATGTACATGAATGGGTACAGTAAGTGCTTTTGCAAAAAAAATCTGTCTAGTCCTTCACCTTCTTCATTGATATCATTTTTTAAACTCAACGCTTTGACTTTTTAACTTAAATCACATCATATCCATACCTGGGAACTCCTGGGCTCCAGCTACCCGAAGCCTACCCTTGCAGGCCAGGACTGCCTGGTGACGTTGTGGGCTTTCCCGCTGAGGTCAGGGGGGTTCCCGCTGACATTGTGGGAAATACCCCCATTTAAAGGGGAAATGGGCCTGTCAAGACCCTGCTCCTATGACCTGGAGGATTTGGATCAAACCCAGAGAGTTTCCAGGTATGATCACATGAGCTGTTAACTTCTTTTTTTCAATTCCAGCTAGTTGACTCTCCGTGGACACAAGTTATGTTAATTTATTTTCAAATACAATAGTAAGAAATAGTTAATATGAGAGTTTAACTTGTGCAGTGTTCTGCTGATTGCCATGCACCTACTCTGTGATATACATCAT
This sequence comes from Spea multiplicata, assembly GCA_009364415.1. NCBI lineage: Eukaryota > Metazoa > Chordata > Amphibia > Anura > Pelobatidae > Spea > Spea multiplicata. The sequence goes on along the minus strand of VKOC01000807.1, from coordinate 7,327 downwards.
TGTGTTGCATTTTAAGAAATAATTTTTTTTAAGCATTACATATGTGAAAAACTTCCACAATAAATACAACCAACTGCACTCCGTACTCCATATTTTCTTGATGATACTAATTTGGTTGCTGGATTTAAATAGCAAACTCTATTTTATAAACACCAAACTTAAGTCAATATGTGGTCCACGGTCAATTAGTTAATAATTTTTGCATAACATTTGATTTTTCTCTCCTTTCACAATGTTCACGATCTCGTGATATGGTGTCATCAATAGTCAATGTAAAAGAAATCAGAACCCTAATAATAGATTTTTGACAGCTAATTCCCCTTACCTGTCCAAGATGTGTCATCACTGTTCATGAGAGCTTCGTAGCATCGAAGAAGATGGAAGGAAATGCCAATTCCCAAGGAATGCCAAATGCACTTCCTTAGCTTGACATTTCAGCAGAAAAGTAGTTTATGAAATGCATAATTTTTCATCAGGGACCTATCTGCCATCTTCATAGGAGATTTCTTCTCCTTAAATGACAAGACAAGGTCAAAGGTGTTTTACTTTATTCAAGGTGATATTATGCATAATGCTTTTTTAAACCTTATGATCTAATCACAGTAAGGATGGCTAGATGTACATTATCTTTGCTAGAATTTGACACATTTATTAAATATTTGAATAGTAGGACATTTCAAATTGACATGCAACTCAATCTGGTCACACAATCATTAAAATGTAAAGACATTTATAATTTGTAGTCTATAAATGAAAACATAATGATATTTTCTTTTCTTATACCTTGCATTTTAAAGTGCCACAAATGGATTAGCTAAATTAAATAATACCTTAATAAAATGTTACTACAATTGTTAGAATCACATCTAGATGAAACACATTCTGGATAAAATAATCTAAAAAAAAAATTAGGTTAAAAAAAATATGTAATTCCTCTAGAGTACCAAGCAGGCCCATGCAACATCATGCGCAGAGCTACACAAAGGCTTACTATGTGGTTAAATCAAAGCCATAGCTTCCATGCCCTGCTTAGTGGTGTTCCTTGGCAACCCCATTACTCTGAAAGCAAAGACCTTTGCATCTGTAGTTTACATATGATCTCATGACCATCGCCCTGGGCTACATTACTCAATATAATCTAATATAACATCTTGAAAAAGTAATTGGCTATTAGTTTGACCAGGATTAGGTAAAACTCTTAACTGTAAATCCTGATTTGGGAGTAGACCAAATATTTTGTTGTTGACTAACACCTTGATGTAGCTGCATCTGAATATCAATCCTTTTATATATCACAAGTGCGACAAGATTTACAAAATGTTCCCCTGCAGAGTGATGTCAGGTGGTGATTTCTTCTCATTTCTATGCACAAAAAAAATGACAAAAAACAGGATAGTCCAGACTTGGAAAGCAAGGCAAATTTCACATTGCACAAGCGTATTAACAATGACAGACGTTTTGAATTGAGACTTACCATGAGGCGAGTTAATAACATGGGGCACATTATGTCTGCATTCACTCTCAATTTGCTGGGTGGCAGCAAGACATGCAACTTAGCCAAACTTAATTTCCAGAGCTCAAATCCAAACCTACAAGTACATAGTTTACCTAAATACTTACCAAAAGGTACGTTACTAAGCGTTACCAAAATTTAGTAGAGCTAATCTCAGACTGAATTATGTGAAGGACTTTTACAAGGTGTCCCCGAACACTATAAATGGTAGTTTTCACAAGGATTACAACTGCACTCTTTTGTTTTGTGTCAGAACTACACCGATATAGTTGGAAACAATCTGATACACTGAAGCATGTATTTCCCTAGTAATGACATCAAGAAAACGTTTGGAACTGTCTTTAAATCCATTTTTTCTTTAAAAAGATTAAAATAATAATATTTAGAGAACACTACTTAATACTGCATACAACGCATCACAATAACAGTTAATTATATTTCCTATTTCAGTACAGTTTTTTTTATATTAATTAAACAAGGCTTGCAGAGAGCTGAATTCTCAATACTGTTAAGATTTCAGTTTTATGTTAAATATTTTTTTTTAAAGGCAAGACCCTTAAATCTCTGAGGCTGTACCGAGCAATGTGTTGTGAATTTAACCATAGGCTAACTGCTAATGATAAGGGAGAGAGCCCTGGTTGAGGCAGTGTAATACAGTTATTGGATTAGGCCATCAATCACTCCGGTCCCAGAGGGATAGGCAAAAAGAGAGAAAACAGTAAAAAGGGGAAATGAGGAAAGGGAGGCCTGACTAGAATAAGATTCTCAACCATCCTTATCATTTAGCTACCTTGCATTTCACCGGCATCGTAATAAGATACCAAGGATTTCATGTCTTTCAAGTCAAAGGATATTTGCATAATCTAGAAATACAAGATGAAATTCCTTCATTGAAAAGAACAACTGTATGATGGGATAAATGCCAGACTTAATTTAATCATCTTTTGGACACTTGTGTTATATTAACTAACTGTAACATTATACTGTATCCACTTTATAGCATATTCTCTACAAAACCTACATTCGCTTTCTATTCTGGAAGCATGATTTAGAACTACACAATTAGATGTGTAAGAGGAGACAACATGGAGTAATTATTATTATTAGATTTATATAGATTATCATATTTTGAAGTGCTATACACTGTTAACCTTATTTGCATGTGCCTACCCAGAATCCCTTGTGGTTGTGGCAGCATCATGAGATTTCTGAGGAAAAAACAAGCCTTCTGGCTTGTCTGGTGTCTGTAGATGAGTGTTTAATAATGCTTCTACTACCCCCTTAATTATAGTGGAAGTGGTTTCCATCACCTTTACCCACCATAACTTATGTAATGGGATTTCTTGGCTACCCCAAGCCTAAAGTATTGCAGGTTACTGCTGATGAGTCTTTTTAAGGATGAAACAGCGGTCCATGCACTTCAGGCGTATAGCTCAGAGGGTGAGTTGTATGTCTGAGGCAGCTGGCTTTTATCCAAGGAGCCTAGAGTGAGCTTCATGCTGACTGCAGGACCCCTGAGGTCTTTTCAGCTTAGTTCCACAGGGCTCCTATGGTTAAGCTGGACCATTAATTATGGCCAAAAAGCTTGTTCGGGCTGCATTTTCCTGACTGGTCTGGTCTGTTATTAGTGAGTCCTTAGGCTTGGAAAGGGCTGCTGCACACAGCTCTCTAGTCTACCTAGATTGAGCTGGGCCTCTCTCCCTGCCTGGTGTAAAATCAGATGTGTAAAAATAGATTAAAAAAAAGCTGTCCTTAAATGGTGACCTATGAAAGAGAGGGAAAGCTTGGTCCTCTGGCCTTAGGGCTGGGAATGAAGCCCTGAGGCTGTTTTTAGGTCCCCGGTCCTTGGTCCAGGGCTGGTTCTTAGGCACCGGTGTAAGTGTGAGGTTCACGTGTCACATGCTGGTAAGCACCTTGGACCCCTACATGCACTTTTTATTTTTGTATGCACAAGTCACAACCTTCTGGCTTGGTGTGCGGTGCATACGCACCAGCCGGGAAGGCTGGGGTTTTTCGACTGGGAGCATTTGTATAAAGTTTTTTTCACATGGTTGCACTGTTTTTTTTCTCACAGTCCACGTGTGTTTTTACTTTTTGATATATTTTTTTGTGTTTGAGATTTATTTATACAAAACCGATTTTGATGGACAGATACGAACACTGAAAAGCAATGGTGAGGCCGGGTTTCCCTTAAAGGTCCCACTTTTCTGGTGAGGAGGGGAGTTAGGTAGCTCTTCTGAGCACACCCCACCTCCAAACAACTATTTTAGTGACCACAACCTTTGCTGGAAGGGCACTTTTTTCTGGGTTTTTTTCACAATGAAGCACGAAGCTTGGGGCTTCAATTAAAAAAAAATGTGTGGTGATCTGGCTATTGCAACTCTTATCCGAATTTTGTCTTGTACAGTGGGCATTTACTCTCAAAGGATCCATGTGTAAAGTGGATATAGAGGCAAAGGGTGATAATTGCTGACCTCATTTGCATGTGCCTACCCAGAATCCCTTGTGGTTGTGGCAGCACCATGAGATTTCTGAGGGAAAAACAAGCCATCTGGTGTCTGTAGATGAGTGTTTAATAATGCTTGTACTATACAACGTACCAAATATATATCCTGTGGGAGGCCTAGAGCTCATCCCATGCCTCACCTTTATCCACTATTCGCATGTGTGAGGCACATTTTCTCTGCACCAGGCAGTCAACAGCCTCACTTTATAGGCCTCATTAGTAGGGTCCTGTTTGTACCCTCTAGGTACATATGAGCAAGGAAGTCAACATCTAGACTAACTTTTACACCTGGGGTGGACCTCGAGTTTTAGCGCACTTGTGTCATTAAAGAGGAAAACCCCCAACCTACATATCAGTCTGATTCAGAGCCAAAATCTGAGACAAATTTTCTCTCTTTTATTTAACTAGCATATATACCTAAGCTAGTTGGAATTATGTAGCAGACCACATTTTCTACATGTTAGAGTGTGGGATCAAATTTCCCCTGTATGAGGGAACCCACAAACCTAGACATAAATTATTGTGCTATTACAAAGAAAAAATATTCTCCATAATATTTTTAAAAAATCAGTTTCCACTAAAGAGTAGCAATCATGTAAAAACAATAGAAGGCTTGATTTTATGGGGACGAATAAACATATGTTAATCCAGAGGATTTAAAGTAGGTTTCTAATTTAAATATATTGTTAATTATAGTAAACACCATTACACTGGTTTGTTTAATCTACCAAAATTGATACTTTTGATAACTCTTTCCTAATAAAAATGCAGAACAGTCCACTCTTGCGTGAATGTTACAGAGGTATTGCTGTCTTAAAAATTAGGGTCAAATGGTCACTTAAAGTGAGTTCACATGTATTTGACCTTTTCTTCGTGTTACTTATTAACCCATAGCCAGGCCCTTTTAGAAATTCAATTGATTTTCTTTTTCTGCTTAGGAATTATGTTTCGTTAAGTATTCATTTAGTGAAGATGCTGAGTGTGTAACAGTGCAATCATTTCTCACAAATACATTTGTCTAAAAATTGCATTGCTTTTCCTGGATTAAAAATGCTTATACTCAACTACCCTTTGTGTGAACCTTTAAATTGCCAATTGTTCCTATTTATTGTTTTCATTGTTAATGCAGATTAGAATGCATGACGTGAGTGATTGCCAGTTTTATTGTGCCACTTAAATGCACAGCGCCTTTGAAAGACTTTTGCTTGCTTGTTCCTGCTTTTAATAGACTTACGTTCTTTTATTATTTTGAGCTCACTAAAAAAGTTATCCAATTCCAGCTGAAAAGACCAAGCAATATTCTCTTGAAAATAATTATGCAGATTGCACTGATCTTTTTCCCCCCCAGAAATAAATAAATACATGATCACTTTAATACTAGAGTTTATTTTAATTGTTACTATTTATTTCAATTGATGAGCTGGTTTCTAAACACATTGGATTGGTACATGTAGTATTTAGAAAAATGTTGGGTACAGGTTAAGACATAAGAACAAATATCACTCTTGTAAAGTTTCCAGGAACTTTAGTTACACATATATAATCAAGTCATTAAATACTAATTTAGATTGTACATTACAAGTGTGAGAGGGCGACAAACATCATTACATGATGGATACAACGACACTGATATCAGTAAATAATGAGCCATACATAGGATTACAGTAACAAACCCAGTGTGTTACATGAGTTCAGATTGAGTAACTAAGTTAGATTTTTAACAAGACAGTGTATCAATATCGGTGGCTTTTGATTTTTATTCCTATTTAACTGGCCACGCATTATGATTCTAGGCTGGTGTGGCAGATCGAGTGAGTGTGTGGTGTTCTTGGCCAAATGGCTAGTCCAGGACTTAATTATCAAACCAGACTTTAGGCAGTTTATCTGTAGTACCGGTAGTTAACTTCAATATAACAATTATGTAAAACAATTTAAGCAGATATGTCTATCTACATTTAAATGCATTATTACATTATTAATTTCAAGCCCCTACTATTTTACATTGAGAACAGTACGTTACATGCAACTCATGGCCTTTTTGCTGTTGTACTTTGGTCTACTGCCTGTAAATGTATGTAATTTGGGAAATCCAAGGACATATTACTCTATACAACAATAGGTTTAGCAGTCCTTTGTACAACTGGAAGAACTATTTCATCTATATTTCATCCCCATTTTTTTGAATAGATGCTACTTAATGTATATTACAGAAAATAGCTCCAATTATAAACATACATTTTTCTGAAACAAAATTAGTCTGAAAGCTTATGAGACATTCCAAAGAATATATTGTCAATTTTGGTACATTAAGTACAGGTCTTCAATGCAGTTGCTTCTTCTGGCAGCCATCAGACGTCAGATATTATGCCATTGAAAAATCTAATTGAAATTTAAAAGCTTGACACAAAATGCATTCCATCAGGCTCGTCAAATACATTTAGTATCTTTTTTTTTCCTCGTATTTTTCATACTAGCTAAAAATAATGACGACGGCAATTCTTGAAAGCTGTTTCCTCTATAATGTTCTAAGCAAGTGGGTAGATAACTTGCTCTTACCTTTCAAAGCACAAAACAAATTTCATCAGTCTAATCTCAATCTTAGAAAAAGTATCACAGCCTTTTTGATATTGTTTTGTGTTTAAGTTGCTCTTTGACAATACTTATATTGTGTTTCCTTGGTGCTTCATATCAACGAGCATGCTCAAGCCAGCAAGATAAAGCTTGTAAAATTAAGCCAACTTAAATCTTTATATTGATGTTACTAGTTATTTTGCTACATTCCCTTTTTATCATTTTCACAATATAGTTCTTTTAACGTCACCCATCCATACAATGGCTACCTAACCAGGGAGGAGATGATTTAATGAATAATACAGCTGATGAGAACAGGAAGTCAAGATAGCTCATGATGGCCCATGGTATACATATAAATTAATTTTTAAAAGGTGCTGTACCACTTAGGGTGCCTTATAAAATATTACTAAATAAGTGCTGCATCAGAGTTGAGAGAGACAAAAAATTAGCAGAAATGTGATTTCCATGATCCTTGTCCCATAAAAACAACCAATGAAAGTAAATTAACTAGGCAACTAAGCCCTGCTCTGTATTAGATGGTGTATGAAGGAGTGTTGCTAAAACCAAGCACAAGTATACTTCTGTGATGTCAGAAATGGATGAGCTAAGCAGAGCAGATAGGCTTCCCTGCAGATTTCAGAGTCCCAATAGGTATCACTCCTAAATTATAGGCTGGAGACCTAGGAAGAGAGAAGTTAAGGAGGACTCCCTCAACTTATAATTAATAAATTTTA
>VKOC01000806.1:0-11493 GCA_009364415.1 Spea multiplicata | reverse complement strand
TCAGACAAGCCAGGTATATTACACCGGTTTGCAATACAAGAACAGAATTACTAAGCAGAAGAATAGTGTGGCATTCCAAAGGTAAATATCAGCAAACCACAATCTCCAACTAAGCAAACACAATAGCAGGACCACAAATGCTGAGCAGCTCCGGATTCTTAAATCTGGTGCCCAGCTTGCCCGGTCTCAAGCCGCTGGTCACCAGCGTGCCTCCTGCTGCGTGTCACAGCCGGTCGGATCAAGTGCTGACCAATATAATATTTAATGCAGCACATTCAATTCTGTGGTATTTCATGTGTATTGAGTACATATAAATATCTTTCATTTCTACAAGCAGGGCCCATGCAGAAGAGAAATATGGGAAGGAGTTAGTCCAAATTGCAAAAAAGGCTGTCGGACAGACTGAGATTAAGTAAGTCTAATAAGGAAAAATGATGTTATGGCAGTGGCTTGTTCAATACTTACTGTAATAGAGGCCTACTTAAAAGTGAACAGTTATACCCATGAGCATAAGTGATGGGTTGATGGGCAATCTTCCCACAAACTTTACTGCTGTGAACTATTCTGGAGTCTTTAGAATAAAGGGAACCATTGTCGCTCCATATCCTCCATTCTATTGATTCTGAAATCACAAATCAGAAGGGTCCATCTGAGCAAGAGTTCTGGGGTGTAACATCATATCTCCTTACTCTGCCTCAGTAGACTGTAGCTATGTTGGTGGAAATTGCATAGATCATCTGCTTCACTGTTAGACTGCCATGAAATCCCAATTTGCCTTTGAAAAATGTTACCAGTGTTAGCTGATCAGGTTTTTAAGCAAATTCGTGTTTTTTTAAAGCAATTACCGTATATAAACAACATCAGAAGAGAATGTTGATTAAGTGGGTGTGAAACATTTTTGGATCACAGTCTGCGAATATTAATTAACCTAATCAGAATTATGGTTGTCTATGCTGAAATATGTAACTTTTTCAACATCCATTTTACTGAAATTATCTCTGTGTGTTTATTTTAAAGCAAAATGCGAGAATCCTTTGATATATTGAAACAACGTAAGTAATACATCTAATTCTATGTATCTGTTATATATTTATTTTTGTATTACTGACCATGGAATAGAATTATTAAACAGACACATCACAAAAAGTTGGGAATTTTATTTGTATGTTATGGTTTCTTAGAGTGGAAGGGAAAGGTTATAGGATTAGGTACATATTTTCTACAACTACCCCGCTAAACTGACCTCTCTTTTGTGTTAGAAATTGAAAGTATAGGTAATGCACACATCGAGCTTGCAGAGATGCTGAGACAAGAAGTACAGAGCCTGGAGGATTTCAGAGAACGGCAAAAAGAACTTAGGAAAAAGGTGAGATAATATTCTGGACTCTAATAATCAGCTTTATAGTCTTATCTACAAGACATGTACCTTCCATTTATTTGGACGGGGAGGACTCAAAACCCCTTTGATCAAGTTGAGAGTTCCAAAACCTAATTAGGATAGGCACCCAACGACAGGAGAAGAATAAGAAAAAAGGTGACCAATTTAAGGGAAAGTCCCATGGAAAAAAAGTATTTTCTCCTTACTGCAATGTAAGTTAGAAATTACAAAAATTTGGTGTTGCCTCATTTTCTCCAATCACGTAGGTTGCGATTGTTGTCAATCAGATGACTTTGGTTGGCTTTCCCTGCTCAAACACCACACGGAGCTGTTTCAATATAGACTTTCAGTGGTCAGCATGTCCAACTAGGTGATCAAGAATGAGCAGCAGTATTGTTTGCCCATCATGGTGTTTTTCTAGAAGATTGATTTCAGATAACAGTGCTAGAACACATACAAATGGCTAATATCCAGCTGCCTGAAAACATTATATAATGCAGAAACGAGAACTGTTTAAGTGTTTGTACTACAAAGGATCACAATAGCTCTTTATAGATTCATGTTTAATAAATGGGTTCTTTTACATGTAATTAATATGTGATGTTTACCCACAGTATGAGCATGCGATGGACCGCCTGCAGAAGAATAAACTGTCTTTGTACAAGAAGACAATGGATGTAAGTCTATTTTCAGTGAAAATATACTGTATTTTAATTTACACGTGCTCCTTACTAATTACACATATTTACACACTAAGATGTGTATGTTTGGCTATGTGGATTTCCTAGTGGTTAGGACAGGGGACAGCAGCCTAAAGGTCCCTTGAACATGCCTGCATAGATGTGGCACTGCCAGTCTTGTAGTTCCTATCATTCTGAAATAGGTAGTTCTTCATTTTCAATCAGTATATCAGATGAATACAATGTCGTTCTTTAGTGTTTAATTATGTGTTACTTCTTCTACTTCATCGCCCTCTAGTCCAAAAAAAGTTACGAGCAAAAATGTAGAGATGCCGAAGATGCTGAGCAGATATATGAACGTCTAGCGCCAACTGGAAATTCAAAGCAAGTGGAGAAGGTAGTGAAACTATCTATCTATCTATCTATCTATCTATCTATCTATCTATCTACCTATCTATATTCCAGTGTATGAGATCAAGCATTGTACACAGTAAATGATTCTGACAAAGATGTAAAATCTGGACATTCTTTTATTTACATTACGTTTTTTTAATACAACACTGGGGCATACTCAAAGTTTGAAACAAGTTATTTTACATATAAATATATAATATTGTTTATTATAAAGCCTGTAGCAGCAGTAGACCACCGATGACCCCTACAAGCCTTGCTGTGGATACAGGTGCCCTGTATACTGGATACAATGCCTACCTAGCAGGTTTGGTGCCCATCTGTGTTATGGAGCACACTATGATGGTGTAATTTATGTATAGGTTGTGTCCAGTTATAATGGAATAAGGTAGGATTGTGTTGCTACTTAGGGATTTCTGGATCCTTGGCCTAGACGTCGCCCAGATACAGTAAAGGTTAACAGGCTCTTGTATTTCCGAGCGATAGTTTTCTGTAATCAATGTGCATCTTGGTGACCCAATTCATTGGTGTTTCCTCTGCTGCCTATCTTTATGGACTCTGTAATTATGATATCTGGTCATGTGTTATCTGTAATGGATTACATTGATCATGGTTTAGATTGTTTAAATCACCTATTTTGTCATTTCAGAGCCAGAGTAAAATGAGGCAATGTAAGGATGCTGCCGTTGAAGCAGGTACATATTCTAGTTTAATTACTCATGTAACAGTGGTCCTGATTGAAATTGCAGGTGTTAATTTTCATCTAATGATTAAGAAAAAATATATAAATGGTTTTCAATAGTCCCCACACAGTGTACACACCATTTAGAGATTCTATAGGCTTTTCTGAACATATCCTAAATGTTTTGTCCAATCATATAACATTTCTCTCTGCCTATAATAGATTTAATGAGAGATGTTTAGATTTTCAGTCCTCAAAGTGTGGTCACAAGCATTTGTCTGGGCAATGTCCTTCAGGATTTTCTGGTAGAGAGCACAAATCATGGTTCCGTCAATTATGCAAAGTATCACCAGATCCTCATATTACCACCACCATGGATGCCATATTTGCTCAGTCTATTATTTTGGTATCCTTAACACAGACCTTTACATGTTGGTCTAGGTTCTTTTGTGACACTGTTGATGTGATGATCGGAAACAGTGATAGACACAGACATGTTACATGGTGGGATTGACGACTATCCCGGGGTGCCAATGGAGAGCTGTAACCACTTCCAGTTGTGACCCATCACAAAGCCCAGTATAACCCCAAAAGAGTGATATGGTAGAGCAACAGAAGTCTGTAGTTCCTAATCGTGCTGGGCATCGCCGCAGTTCCTAGATGCCATAAAGTTCCATGGATTTGTGGCTAGGTCCCTGTCAGGCACATGGAGCATTTCTGGCCATGCAGAGCCCTCATAGAAGGATAGTCCAATGGGAATCTAGTTAGGGCAGACTAGACTGGGCTTTCCGGTCACCCCTTGCCTCCAATGAGCATAGGGTGACTTAGACATTAGAGGGGATAGGGCAGGCAGGTAAGGGGTCACTCCATGTATCTGCCATGGCCCCCTCCTAAACTCCATCCTACTTCCATGTTTCCTCAGCCTCTGGGTTTTACCGTTACATCTCAAGAAACAAAATAAATCAATAAAGCATACACAAATGCGCTGTATGGTTGTTAAAATGTTGTTGTTTCTGATTTTTTAAGTTTGTAAAACACCCCAGGCTTCTATGTACTCTAAACCCTAGTATCCTAAACCATTAAATGGTTAGCTCACCAGGAACAAGAAATGCAATATTTTCACCTCTTCAGACACATTAACTCACATGCACACAGACACTGACACTAACACAACCAGGCACTCAACACTAACACACATGAACACAGACGTTCACACGAACACATACATACTTGGACACTCACACTTAAACACATGCACCAAGACACACTCAGACAAACACGCTCATCCAGAGACTCATACTAACACATCCCATTGGACGCTCACACCGATATAACCAAGCACTCAAACACTAACACACACACTAACATACCCAGACACACAGTCACATATTACCATACCCACATAAGCAGAGACACAGTAACATACTAAGACACACTAACATACTGAAACACACAGTTTAAAAGTTTTAAATGGAAAAGAGACTGCAAGAAGAAGGCAGAAAAAATAATTCAGCAATACAAAAAGAGGCAGTCAAAATACAAATATACCAGACATTATTTGTAATAGCTGATAAAAAAAATATCCCACAAATCATCTTCCTATTCATTACTGAAAGCATTCCCCGATTTTCAAGAAAACATTGTAAACAGTGTGAATCTGTAGAGACAAAAGAAAAACACATTATTACAGCACTGTGTTTAAACATAAAATGTAGATTATATCATCTGGGCTCAAAGTTCCTCAGGGACTAAATCAAATAAATCTGACATATTACCTGAATTGCCTTATACCACCCTCAAATCTTAGCTTCTATGTAGAATGTTGCAGGGGAGAAAAGTTATAACACTGTAAAATAATGACATTTATAAGGCAGACAAAAATATACTTAGCAAAACAGTTAGTTCTTGCATATAGGGTGTAGCTAAGACAAAAGGTTCCAGGTCCCCCAACAATTGTTGGGTGTTACATACCATCATATATTCTTTGATTCCCTGTTCGCTCATTGATGTTTCATGCACACTGAGGTCTGTTGCGACTGTTAAGTACACTTTAAGTATCTCTAGCTGTTCTTTTGAAAAGTAAATCAAGTTCCTCCAATCTCAGTGCAGATCGCCACTAAAAGAAAGGGTGGTTGTCAACCAGTCACAACCCTGCTGCTAATGGGAGATGGTTTGGTGGCAGCAAGATTAAAGTTTCTTCTCCTAACTTATAGCTTTTTCTCATGTATTTTATTATTCTTTCCTAGACCGGTCCTACAAAACCAATATTGGTCTATTGGACAAAGCTCGTATAGAGTGGGAAACAGAGCACATTAACACCTGTGAGGTATCGTCATTTTGTGGTTGTATGCAATGCAGTGCTGGAACTACAACAACCTACATCTTTGTAATACAGAATGTTTTGCATTTCAGGCATTTCAACAGCAGGAGATAGACCGCATTTGCATCCTGCGCAACTCAATCTGGGTTCATTGTAATCTCTTTTCGATGCAGTGCGTGAAAGATGATGAGGTAACTGAACCCAAGGGCACCCCGTCCATGCCGTAGGCACACTAGCCTAATAGTCAAGTCTGGACAAAAAAGCATAATGCTCTTCAGGGATAAACCTAGAGGTAGTGGTGCCTGGATGCAGTATTCCTTCACTATCTCCATAACTAAAACACATGCACATACTAACAAACAAACTCACTCTAACACCACGCATGCTAACACCTTACTTTTACAGATATTTCCTCCTCTTCCTAACCTCTAACCCTAGGTTCACCCCAGCAATCTAATGCTGACACACATGCTAACACCCAATACTAACACAACACACTCATGCTAACACCCACTAACATGCTAACACCATACACTAACACACACTCTAACATCATCAAGTGCCCCTGATGTTCATAAAATAGCTATATGTTGTTAAAGGGAGTGATACGCAGGGTCCAATATTTTACTATATACATTGGAAAATCAGTTGCATACTTAAGGGGGGGGTCTGCCTCGGGTGCCACACATCGGGAGAAGGGGCACCACACCGGCACACAGATGCCCCAAGTGTCCTGGAAATTGCCTTTTTCTCAATTAACTTCCTCCAGTGATCACTTATGTGTCTCTGTCTCCTTTTCAGCAGCTCTTTCTTTGTTTGCTTCTTCCCGGTATCAGCTTTGTTGACCATTCAGAAAAATAATTTTAGTTACTCCTATGTTTCCCAGCACAAGTCGAGAACAAGAAACTAGAATTCTAACCATATTACAATTCCATTTCCCCAAAACTGCTTCTGAAATGGTTTCCTATGAATTTGTCTCTTTTATTCTTCAGATGATGGAGGTGGTAAGACAGAGCCTGGAACTCTGTGATATCAGTGAAGAACTGAACCATTTCATTAGGACCAAAGCAACAGGGAAAACACCACCTGGTACAGTTTTTTTATATGGCATTACATTTTAATATTTCTATTTAATAAAAGTGATGTTCATATTACACTATGGACAATATTCCTTTATAATCATCTGTCTTTTACCCAAATTCTGTACATTTCTTAATAAGTTCCAGTTTGTGTAAGGGAGAGACAAGGAGAAGGGGAGTTCAGGAAAAATATCAAAATAATTTAATTTCATTATGCTGACCCCTCTGTAGATATGTCTTTATTTTTCCCATATGCATAACAAAAATAACTTTTTGTTGATTTAGCTATTTCCAGGAGAAGCCTAAGGTACAGACTTTTTTCTTTTCACATAACCTGTGTCATAAATCCCAATCTGTTATAAGGCTAAATAAATCACTGACTGCCCTACTGATCACGAGTTTCAAAGATTACCAAACTGCTAGACTTGTTATGAGTCCTGACCCTTCCTTTGAAAGAACTTTGCTCTGTTACATGTGAAAATATTTTTACAAATAATTATATTATTAATTATGATTATTATTTCTACTTCAAAAACACCAGCCATGGATATAAGCCTCATTAACACATAACTGCCATTCTCTTCTTCTCCGTGTTAACCAGCGCCTGTATATTATGAAGGTTACACCAGTGAATACTCTCCTGGAAGCAGCAATGGCTGCAGCATCACTGGTAGCAAAGTGATGAAAAGGTAAATGGTCATATCATGTTACATTTAGGGTGAGGACTGTGTAAATTGTTTAATCTTGATCACTATTGTAGGGGGTAGTTTCAGGAGGTAATTTTGAGGAGCAAAATAGGTGTGCACCAAACCCCACTAAACATGCAAGCATATCTGATAGCTCTGAGCAACAGACCATGGGATGCCTAGTGCCTTTTGTGCTTGAGGGCAGGTACAGTCAAGTGACACTCACTCTATATCCACACTATAACACGCACCCTCAATGCCACCTTACTTATCAGTTGTCTGGCTGCACTCACGCTGGCAAGTGGTCATACTAGTGCAGAATAACTTAATATGGCTTTATGTGGCCTGAGTGCCTGCCTCCCACAGCAGCCTAGGACAATGGTGATGTGTGTGGCCTTCAAAGTTACACTGGGCCCCGCTTAAATAGCTCTGTTCAGCTGTAGACTAACACACAATTAAAATTACTATTCATAAAATTAAATTACTGTAAAATCGTAGGTATAATATGCACCTGTTTATGTATGTATGATACACATCCATATCATTAGCTTCACAAGCTCGTTACAGACACATTACATGGTGGGCATTTCCAAAAGTAACTTTTAGCATTAAAAACAATGCTAAGTAGTTCCATTTAGCAAAAGGTATGTTAATCAACCAAGCGTTTATAATAGACTCATGCTATTCCCTCTAAAATAGCTCCAATACAGAAAAAGTCATAAATATACTGGAAATATTGAAATAAGATATATAGCGATAACGCCCCTTTAGACATACAAGAACATCCATAAAGAAAAGGTGTCAGAATAGAAATACATGTACGTCTTGACCTTTTAGCAGGGGCAGTTCTATTCCGCCTTCAAGTTCCAACTTAATATTTTATTAACCTCTAGTCAAGTTGCTGCTCTATATCGAATGAAGTCTAATGTAGGTTTTGAGAACAGCATCTTGTCAGCAATATTTATAATTATGGGATCTTTAGAAGATATGCACTGAAAATTATAATTCATGGTTTGTTTATAAACAAGACATAATTCATAATGGTCAAAAATGATAACATCATTCCTAAAAATATGATCACAAAAATCAATAAATAAATAAGCTTGTGGGTACCATCATCTGTCCATAACCTAGAAATATATTAATATATATGAACAGCTGGTCATCAGATCATAATGTGTTTCAGAACACAAAAGAGGAGAGTGATTTGCAAAAGAGCTAGTATCACAACCCAAATAGTATGTGCAATAAGAAAAGCCATAAAGAAGACAGTCCCAGCATGTAATCAATGTTGTCTTAATGTGATGGCCATGCGCAATATCTCCATCTAGTTACATAAATAGCTTCCATAGGTCACAAAAGTTGTCTCTATGGCAACATCTCCTACCTCGCCTACAAAAATACATTTGTCCTTCTTTGGCTGTTTCAAATATAGGTATATGGAGGGGTAATGGTTATATGAAGCAGTAGTAAAAGATGTAGGGAGATGTTGAGAAACTTGATGTATAGAAAAATATTGGTAGTTATAAGGAGAAATTAATGGGAGCAACAATAAAAGGATTACATAAAAAATCAATACATCAAACACAACATAGTGGTCTAAGATTAATTCCTGCAACGTTACAGTTCTATCTGATGGCAGGTTTAAATATATGACCCGCTGGGAATGCATTGTCACATTACATTTCTGCTTCTTTAAAGGATTTCAAACCTACTACAAGGCTCTGTAGGAAGCTCCAGAAACCTGCCAGAAATCACGTCCACTCCAATATCACAGCCTGGTGAGTCTGGTCATTTCTAGCAGCTCAGTAATGATTATACCTTCCATGATCCTGGTAATTGTAATTCAGTAGCCAGAGAACACATTATAAAACAAACCAAATATATAACAAAAAAAAATAGAACAAAGGCCAATAACCTCCTTTTAAGGTGAACTCTGCAAGGACTCCTCAATCCCAAAAAGCGCACTGGTAATCTGCAAGTATTAAAACTTTTTTCCACTTGAGCTGGATGTCAGTGCACATTGTACTTGTGAGTGGATTTGAAATAAATATTTTAATACTATTTCTACATTTCTACAATGCTGTGCTTTTTCCTTTTTCTCCTATGTGTAAATTCTGGTCTCTGAGGACTTGTTGGCAAGCAGATGTGATATTATCTGTATTGTTACAAATAACACATTACCTGTCCTCTCCTTTAGCGTGAATACATCATTATTGTCTATGAGCATGTGGGAAATTCGATAACATACGTTCTTTTATTTTCAGTGAAAGAGGAGTCTGATTATGCGAGTATACCCATCCCTGCTGCGGTAGAACCAAAGTCTTTGGATGCAAATTCCCAGGACTATAATGTGCTGTACGACTACACTGCTCAGGTAACAGTCAATCACACGGCAGGCTGCATACACAGAAAGTATACCAAATAGATACATTTCATGAGGACATAGAAACAAGAAAAGACCTGTACTTCAAAAAAAGAGTAACATGTGACATATAGCCTTAGTCCAAATGAATATTTACCAGTAGTATCTATATAAAATATTAATAATCAATAAACGTGGAAGAAGTCTAATGGTCTCCAAGGTTCATGGAGGTACTGACATGTCCAAAGGCATGTCAAAGGCATAGTGCCTGTCTCAGTTCCATGATGTCATCACTGAGTTTTCCCAACAGAGAAATGGTTCTGTAAAGCTGGATAAAAAGAAATTATTTTCAGATTAAAATGGAATGAGAATCCAACTTGTATGATGGTCTGACATGCGCTACTGTGTATGAAAGTGTACAATATAAGGTCCATGCACAACATGTATGGTTGGGGACTGCAAAAGCTGAATGGCAACTAATACATACTCATTTTACACATGCAACACAATTTATATGGGTGTTTTTGTGTTCCAGAACTCGGATGAACTGGATATTTCAGCAGGGGATGTGGTTAGAGTGATTGAGGAGGGCAATGATGGCTGGTGGACTGTTGAACGAAATGGAAAAACAGGTCTGGTACCTGGTTCATACATTGAGAAGCTTTGAGAAAAACTGAAAATTAATTTAATGAATCTGTCACAAGAAGGTTGTCCTTGCTTGTTGTGTCAAGCTGTGTCTTTGCTGATCCAATAATAAGCATTCTGCAATTAGGACATGGATACCCAGACTAGTCAATAATCAATCAAATGTTGGGAATTATATATGTTATGTTGCTTTCTACTGATCGGCTTAGCAACTCAACTATGTTACAGGAAGATTTGCCTTTAAATTAATGAATATAACTTTGGACTCTCACCTGCCATTTTTTACCAACTTTTATTTGACATTATTTGCATATTTTCAAATTTCAATTGTCATCAAATTCCTTAATGATGCTCATAGGTAATTTTATATTATTTCCCCTCACATTCTAGAAAATTCCCCACCCTAACTCTTACACCATTGTGGTATTTATCATATTTTTTTCCTTTTCACTAATATATTAATATGAATATTACTAGTTGTTTTCTGATGAGTTGTATGCAGTTACTGCCATGTTGCTTTTTCATGATGCTGTAATTGGTGCCCTGCTGTAAGATATTTGTAATAATAGGTCTACTAGAGGGTCGTGGACATGACTGTGTATCGCTTAGTGGATATTATTAACACTCAATAAAGACAAGAGACAGTATGTTTTGTTGGATTACGGAGTTTAGTTCCCTTCAAACGTTGAGTAAATATCCTCCCCTAAGTGCTCATCAGCTTATTTAATGGTAAAGACCTCCTCATTCTAAATGAGCCCAGTAATGCTGCCTTCTCTCCTTTATTTGCTTTGAGGCTTTCCATCGTTTAATACAATGCAGTTAGAGCCCAGGAAGAGTTGCAATCTGCATAGAGAAATCATTGTAAATGTACATGAAATGCCCTCTCTGGTGGAGGCTAGTGTTGGAAATGATACATCTGAATACATTAAAAATGAAAAATAAAAATACCAACACCAGTAATACATTTATTTCAGAACCAGATTCCATTATGGTTTCTCAGTTGTTCTTTCACTAATGTCTTTTGTTTGTATATTAAATAGGAGACACAGTGGATCCTTGTTGACTTGATTTCCATATTTTAAAATTCCCATATCTCACCATTGTAGTGCCGTAAAATGTATTCACTAATGTGGAACCCAGTGTTCAAGCGAGTGAGTTTTCTGTGTAAAAATGTTGGTTGACTAACCACATTGCACATAGTTTGGTGAGATTTCTTCATCCAAATATTCTTCATGGGGGGGCCAGCT
>VKOC01000804.1:0-10877 GCA_009364415.1 Spea multiplicata | reverse complement strand
CTTTGATATATTATATCAAATGTCTGCTCAGGGAAAAAAACACTTAAGTAGTTAATTGTTTGCAAACCACATAAAAATTGACAGATTTACTCCAATATTCTGTTAATTTAAACTTCAGAGAGGTTTCCTTGTACAAACCTCGACGTGTGACATCTTTCACATTGTTAAAGTGAATTTACATATATAACACTTTCTATAGCCATTTTTATCTTGATATAGTGAACATTTTGTTATTAAATTAAATTATTTCCTGCTGACTTCTGTCTATTTTTGGATTCCAATTTCATGACATTTCTGTCGCCGGCCGTAGTTTTTCGAGTCGTGGGACCAGTTTCTTGACTGTTTTGTAAAAGTTTAACAGCAAATCAGTCTTTTTCTCCTATCAAATATCTGGATTATTTCCAATGATCTGAAAATGAGAAAAAAAAGCACATTTTTCTCAGATTTGTTCCTATATCCAGCTTTTATATAATTTCTCAGTCTGTTCGGTTTTTTTTAATTTTTTTTAGTTTTCATCCCATCTGGTATATAGACCATACTCTGATTAATGGGTCTGTGCCAAGTGAGTAAGGTGAATGTAATGTTTGAATAATCGCTAAGTCTGGAAAAATAAGTTAGTTTTGTAACACTAAGTGTCTTTGCTACCCCGGGGAACATTTTCTGCTAACATTTGTTTCATATGTCTTTTTCTAAATTGGTCTGCTTCTCAGCTCCTTCATTTCCATTTGTTATACATTTCTTGCTTAAACAGGCGATGTCAAAGGCTCTAGAAGTGTTCTTTCTTTCTTCTTTTGCAGAGACCCTCTGATAATTCATTTAATGATGTTCATAAAAGGGACCTAAATTGAGTTTTGTAAAATATAACACAATCTGTGTTATTTTCTATGGTATATTATGAGGGTTGACTTTTTAAGCAAACCGACTTACTTATTATTAATAATAACGTTTTTTCTTTTCTTATTAAAACAGCGGATGTCAACATAGAGATATCAAGGCCAGTAAAAGCCAACCTGAGCTTCGTCAAGTTGGATCAAGTAAACCATTTCACTGAGAAGATCTTTATGAAAAACCTCAATGATGCCCCACAGGATACGATCGCGTTGGCCAATCCCGTTCTTAATACACAAGAGACTCCAAAACATGTATCTTTCCAAAGTAAAGAGTCGGGCGCGTCACTCAGCAAGGAAAATGTTAGAATCGGTTCCTCCCAGGACGATGTTTGGAGACCCATATCCTGCTTCCAGAAGATCTCTTTCCATACTACCCAAGTGGTGTTTTCTTTGGAGACAGTCCCACACCCCAGAAATCCCTGTATCTTGACATCCTTCTCAGATCTTCAGGGATTGCTTACAATCCGGCCAGGTAGCAAGACAACAGGTAAGACCAATGTCACCTCCCATCCTTGGTGTTACTTCAGGTCCGTAGGGCTTTGCCAATCCGGTTTGCCATGTTTAGTTATAGATGCTTAGAGCAAATCTGCATGGGTGCCTTTGTCTCAGGAATATATTCAGAATATCGAAGTGAGCCGCTAGTTCTATTCCTAGACATCAGCAATGTAATGGTTCATCCACATCCCTTACAGACATGTCAAATCAGAATTTACTACAAGAAAACTATTATAAAAAAACATTTATTTTACCACTGAGACATGCAGAGCGCAGGATACAACTATTGTACAGGAGTGAGGAATATGATGGTGTTCTATAAATCAAAAAAATATCAAACCTACTAAAAAGTGAAAATCTGAGTGTTTAGAAAGTGTCTCCTGTTCTGTGGAAATAGTAAATGTACCATTCATCAAGCGTGCCGCTCTTCCCTGGGAAACGGATCCTACTACTGCTTTATCCTCGCCTAAGGCTAAACATTCCCTATTTGTTAGCTCATAAAGTCGCATTCTTTCCTATTGCTAACTTATACAACTTGATTGCCGTGTAGGCTGATAAGCTTGCCGCGAGGCTTTTGTGTGTATCCCACTACTGTGTGGCCGTTACCCCTCATCATGAGCGGCTGGTGGCCTATGATGTGTTTTACTTACAACATGTGAAACAACCCGGTGTATGAAATCGTCCGGGTTTCATCCATACAATACAGAGCTCTCATTTATACAGTTTAGCACTTGTGTGACATGAGTAGAGATACTACGGTAAGATAGGAGGGTGGTGAATAAATATTTGGTAATACGAAACGGGTCCAAATAACAAATATCTCTATTAAAGTCTTTTGCTGTGTTCATGTTTAAGACAATTCCCCCAAGGGTATTGTTAAAAGATTTAACGAGTGTCTAATCGATTTTTTAGAGAAATATTTACAAAATGGAACAACTAATTGGTGATGCTGTGCCATTGACATCACTTATATATTGTTTCTAATGTTAATTCTTCTTCACTTAGTGCAAGTAACATGTGTTTGTTTAACTGCTGGGATTTATTTTCCAAGATCATGACATAAGCTTTCATTTGTTGTTATAAGTAGATGTTTTAATAAAGCTACCAAGTTAGATTTTTATTGTAATTTAAATATGATCTTACCTATATTATAAGCTGCTCTTCTACCCATCCACTGATTTGAACACTTTTGAACCTTAATGCAGGATTGGAAATATAATTCCTAGTACTTATGTTTGCCAAAACTCTTCCGGGAAATAATTAAGTCATGTGAAATTTTGCCTTGTTAAGATTTTTTGGGGGAACCCTTACTTGTCATGTGGCACAAATGCCACCGAATATGAAAATCCCATTCAAAAGGGGAAAAATATCACAGATATGTAACATATAATGTTTGTTCAAGTGGAACAGCACCTTGAAAATACATGATCAACAGCTTAAGTGGTTCGATTTTTATGGAGCCATCAAGCAATTTCGCGTATGAATAAACAGTGCTGTGTTTATTGGTTATAATTGGTCGTACTCCTTATGCCCTGCGTAGTGAGACTGCCGAAATGTCTGCGGTGTTCCGGATGCTGGCGTGTTTTCGAGTGGTTCTGTTGAGATAGCTCAAGAAACTGTCTTGGCGCATGTTCCCTGTTTGCTGGAATTTCACGTGGCCTCCCACGAGAGCCAGCTTTTGGGTTTACTGGCGGCTCATCGTGCCTCAGCATAGAAAGTCCTCTGTAAAGACGAGCGGGGGGGAGAAACCAGTGGTCTGTAAGACATTTTGATTATTAATTTGGCAGTGCCCACAGTGCTTCCAACTTTTTATAATAAGACAGCCTTATAAAGAAGAATACAAGCTGAAACTCAGCATAGCAACATAACAGATACAGGAAATGTTTGTAACTGAGAAGCACACATTATGGGCCAAGTATAGGTGATTTATTTCCCTTTTACTTGAAATATTCTGGCAGAGCTTGATACAATTCAGCGCATTTTACAAATGCTTTCTTAACTCAAATGCAACATGAAAGGTTTTGAGAGGGCTTCAGGGCGGCGATCTTGATTTAGCCATAAAGACATCTTAGAAGAGTTTTGAACATTGTGCTCATTCCCACGCTTACCTTAGCTGCGGCTTAAAAGACTGAATCAGAAGTTAATGGCTACCGTGGGGATCATTGGGTTATTTTACATACAAGTACAGACCCAGCATAGATTGCATTGAACATCCCACTCCGTAAACTGTGCAGACTAAGGTATTTACTAAGGTACAAATATATAAAGGTATGTAAGCTTTTGTGATCTCTGAGGTCTATTCCTCAGATGGAAGCAGCTGAAGAAAAGACCACTGAGTTCCCAAAAAGTTATGTCAAACTTGACATCGTTTTGATGTAGGCCCAATACAACTTATCAACTAAAGACTTCGAAGCTTTCTCTGACATAAATATTGAATCAAGTAAAACTCATGCATAATTGTGTGACACAAAAGCAGGCACCAATATACAATATGTGACCAAAAGTTATGCGGGCAGCCCTCCTATTTATTGAGTTTAGATGCTTCAGCCGCACCCACTGCAAACAGGCATATAAAATGAATGAAGAATGAGGAATAATAATATAAGGCTGTTTTCAGGTTTGAGCCCCTTAGTTGCCTTAGTGAAAGGTAACTTCAATGCTGCAGCATACAAAGACATTTTAGAAAATGCTATGCTTACAACTTTGCGAAACAGTTTGAGGAAACCCATTACCAGCATAAATGTGCCCCAGCGCACAAAGCAAGGTCCATAAAGACAGGATTTGATGAATGACTTCAGGAACCCTGACCTCAACCACATCTTTGGGATGAACTGGAACAGAGATTATGAGCCGGCCTTCTCCTCCAACATCAGCGCCTGACCTCACAAATACTCTACTGGATGAATGGGCAGAAATTCCCACAGAAACCCAAAAATCTTATGGAAATCCTTTCCAGAAGAGTGGAAGCTGTTATAGCTCCAACATCATACTAATGGTTTTGAAACAAGCTCATATAGGTGTGATGATCAGGTGTCCACATACCTTTGGATCATGTACTGTAGGTTGTTGCCATAAAACAAAAACAATTAAAATAAAAAACAGATCATTAAGTTGAACAGCACCTTTAAAATTGGTGTTCTACATACTAAATAAACAAAACATATATTTAAAGCTGTTTGTTCCACGTTATTGTTGCAAATAATGTTGCATTGGTCCACATTTGTTTTGTTACAAAGCTAACCTTTGTGTAGGACATAGTATACACCAGGGTGCAAACTAATATTGTACTGAAATGAAGCTGGAGAAGCCAGGACAGACCTTATTGCTTTTTGGGAAAATCTGCTTTTATTCCCTGCAGATTACCAGCCCCTCTCTACATCTCCTTTAATTCATCCTCCCCTAAAATCCCATTTTCTCATTCTCCACTCCATCCGTTTTGAAGCTCGGGGAGTAATACAAAATCTCACTGTTAGTTCACATAGGAAACCCATTGTGGGCTATGAAACATAATTGTGGAAACATTTTGCTAAGAACCGTTTGGCCCAAATAGTCTGCCCATTATATCTGTAAAGACTCAAACCTTAATCATAAACAGCCGATGCATTTGCCTAAAAGACACCACTGTGGGACATTGTTTTCCTGCGCTCTATCCCATGCTTTGTGTCTGATGTAGAAGCCATCTGCCCGGAATGATCATGGGCTTGGTGTCTGCTCAAGTTTGTGTGCATAGGCACAATTTACTGCCAATATATTCACTTACCTAGGGGCTTTCACTGAGATCAGCCCTCACCAGGAAGAGGCCTGGTGAAAAGCTGTGATTATGGAGCCTCCAGGACAAACCTGGTGACCCCCTAGGAATGACATGCATCTACATACAGATGTACTTGACTTCTATGTACTTGTTTTATTGTCACAGTGACAATTTTTGACTACATTTTTGGAGCACAATTTGTGTTCATGTTAGAACTCCCTTTTTACTACCAGACAGCTACAACTATGGAACGTCAGGACAGTACCTGGGGTGGTTGTCCGTTGGGCTTAGGTGCATCTTGAAACTATACCAGTTAATTTGGTTTCTCAAATGTTTTGTTCTTTTTCATTTTTGAATTTTCTTGCGAAACTAGCTGTAAAACAAATTATCTGGATAAGATGAGCAAAGCATGTATCCAAATGTAAACTAGCTTTGTTTCAGGTCACCGATCATTATTCAACACTAATAAATGTCTTTGTCTAATGGATAAAAGTTATGATATGCAAGGTTTTGCTGTAATAAAACGTAGAGCATTAAGGCATTGTAAAAGAAATCAGAGAAGAGAGTCATTTTCACTAAAATACAGCTCTTAAAAATAAAGACCGCTTCAGCAGCCTGAAAAACTTTGGGCTTACCAAATTTTATGAGATTTTAAAAAAAAAACCGTTAAGATGCCATTTAGGTGGAATTATTAGATGGCCTGAGATTTAGTGCATATATTTATATGTAAATATAAATCATGTTCATACAGCCTTTTTGTTATAAAATGTCTTATTCTTATGCCCTTACATTTTGGATTTCTGTGACAAAAAGGTCTAATCTTGTGTGGAACCTACCAAGCCACCGTGTGTAGGCCAGAAGAGATGTGAAATTATCCCACCACTTGTTGTAATCCTATCTGCTTCAGATATAATACCAGTAGTTTAATACAACCTTGCTTTATTGCTGAACATTACTGAATAATCAGGATATTAATGCTGGCACAAATATAAGAGGATCATGCCATACTGCATCACTGCTTAACACTCACTAGCTTACAAAATGGCCACCGTGCTCTCTCATCTGTGAGGCATTACTAGTTAAAGTGAGAGGGACAGTGAGATGCAGTATCCTACATTCCAGGCATAACACCTCCTTTCCAACAAAACCAAAAAAAAAGAGAAGAGAAAAAACAAACAAGCAAAATAAACATATGTCCCAATAACAAAAACAATAAAAATCCATCTGAACACAGTAAACTCATTCGGCTAGAAGAACAGGGCCTCATTTCCAAAGTAGAACACAGTGAACGGGCATCACCTATTGTGCCGGTAAAGAAATCAAATGGGGACTTGCACATCTGCAGGGATTTTCGCATGGTACTGGATTCTCAACTGGATATAGACCAGTATCCTCTACCCAGAGTAGATGACATCTTTGCCTCACTTGCCGGGGGACAGAAGTTCACTAAGATTGATCTCCGACAAGCCTATCTACAATTTGAGGTCCACCCCTCTTCCCGGAAATACCTCACCATTAACACGCACAAAGGCTTGTACGAATACAACCGTATGGTGTTTGGCATAACACCTGCACCAGCCATCTGGAAGAGGAAGATGGATACAATCTTAGCAGATATTCTTTTCACACAGTGTCTCTTAGATGACATGCTCATCACTGGCCGTACGGACCAAGAACACAAGCAGAATGTAGAGAGTGTTTTACAAAGACTTCAGGCATAACACCACTCTAGAACAATGTAACAGTGGCCACAAAGTCATAGGTAGTTAGAAGAAAACCTTAGAACCAAAATATTTTCTTTGGCTACACTATTTGTTCAGGTCCAATAGCTACTGCATCCAACAGAAAGAATAATTTCCCCAAAAAAGTCACCCAAGCAGAACATTAACTCTTTTGACACTTTCTACCTTCTCAAGCGTACTATCAAGCCAACACATCCTGCTTTCTGCACCTAACGTATAATTTTCATGATCCCATAAAAAGATAGTTCCTATGAAAAGGAAGTCCGGATAACATTCTAACGATTCTGTTTCACAAGTCACAAGTCTATTGTTCTACTCCTGAAATAAATGAAATCCAGTATACGTTTTCCCCCAAAAAAGTGCTATCTATTTCTTGAGCAGATACCGTCAGCATTCCGGATTCATGTCAGTATTTTTATAGCGTGAAACTAATACATGAATACTTGACTGTTTTCTTTGAATTTATAGTTGCTCAATATTGCAGCCATCTGCAGCAGCTGCATTTTACAAATTTCTTGCTGAACCAAACCGAGCATAGCGACAAAAGTTGTCATCTCAGATATACAGTTAGAACAGGAGATCGAAAATTGTTACTCTGCTGTACGGCCATCTGCTCTACAGATGTTATTGTATAGAATTACGTGAAATAAAATGATAGTAGCGTTTCTTTTTTTTTAATCAAAAACCGCAATCATTCGCACTTGTTTACTTAGATCTGCATAACTGTTCAATGAAACAACATGATACACTTGGGGTTTGGTTCGTTCTTCTTTTCCTTTGATGGTTTTTGATGTGCTGACTGTTATAAACACGCTTACCAATCCCATTCTGAGACCATCATGGAAAAATCTACAAAGCAATATGAGGAGAAGACGTTCTAATCCCTCGCTCTTTTGTGCACATGCTAAATTTAGTAAGAGAAAGCGTTCTTCTTTCTTACACATTTTATGTGACATTGTCACGTAAACAAAGTTGAACTGTTCTTTTCCAAATATTTTAATTTGGAGGCTGAAGGTACTTAATATGTAATCTGAGTACCAGTCCCTGCTGTTCGCCATTCCTTTATCTCCTTGTTTGAACACCGTGGTGTTCCTGGGCGGGTGGGGAATGGTTTCTCGAAATGTGATTTATATCCGAAATCTGAAAAGTGATAACTGCGTTATTTTTCAGTCAAGTATTAATAGAACAAAAGGAAATAATTTTCTTTACCATCAAAGATAGAGGTTATTCTGTTATTTTGTGCCATTCCACTTGGAGAAAATCCTCCGAAATTTTAAGTGCATAAAACAAGATAAGATGCTTTAAGAATCCTTTTGAGTTTATTTGGAGCAAATAAAGTATTTGTTTTTATTTGATTACAGGATTATTTCTGGAAACGGTCTGGACAGTCCTCACTAATAGACATGATGTTTCTAACCCTACATTTGGTTACAGAAGTGCTAAATTCAGCAGAGAGGGTAGAAACAGAGACACTGCTCTGCTTTGAAAACCAAAACCAACGTTATTTGATCCTAGGTCATGTCTTAGGATAGCCTTATGTCCATGCCGTGCATGTTTAAATACCCTCACTGTACTTGTTTCACTTATCTATCTTCCTCTCCGTGGAGTAATAATTCCTTTAAAATCTTACTAGGTTAAAATCCCCTTTATGTGTTATTTAAGTACATTTGATGTAATACATAATAGTTACTATCAACACCACCAAAAGCTCTAGAGCATGAACACAGATTTTGTGCTATCACAGTGCACTTATTAAATCTGATGATCAGAGTCGCCCTTAGGGGCAAATGTCCCCCGGGCCGGTCTAAAATTGTTCACAATAGACAGGCTCTTTGTGAAGAAATTTGGACATTCGCAGGCAGGTAGAGGTGCAGAGAGGTGACATGACTCTGACTCTGTGACATGACTCTGACTCTGTGACATGACTCTGACTCTGTGACATGACTCTGACTCTGTGACATGACTCTGACTCTGTGACATGACTCTGACTCTGTGGTGAATGCAAGGCTGCTTCCACAGTAACCAGAGAGAAAGCTGCCAGCGAGATAGGGAGTATGTTAGAATGAGAATGTACGTAAAAGTCTTAAGATGAATGCATGCATGTGTGTGTATTAGCATGGGTGTGTATGTGTAAGTGTGTGCTAGCTGTGACAAACCATGTGCCATGAGGGCCATAAATGTCACTTTTAGTTGATTGGGTCCTGATGGGCTACCCAAAGTTATTAAAAGATCTCAGTACTAGCAGAACTAATACTAGCAACACCTTTAACAGATTTATTTAACCAATCGTTGTTCACGGGAGTAGTCCCAGAAGATTGGAAATTAGTGAACATTGTTCCCGTTCACAAGAAAGGCAGTAGGGAGGCCAGTGAGTCTTACACTGGTAGTGGGGACATTAATGGGAGGTGTTTTTCTATGAATCTCATTGCGTATGTTAGGGGGCAAAATACAGATGGGACATTTTGGCCTCACTGCTGGGCAAGTCCTGTGTGTGCCAGGGCTGGCCTTTGGGGTGGGTGACCTGTGAAATATGCCTGCAAATTAGGGTTTCCATGCATCATTTATTTGATCTATCCCTCCAATGCTGAGTTTGCATGTGATTTTTCCAGTTGACTTATACTGTCAAGGTTGCGTTTGTGTGTTATTTAGTTGCTCTGTACCTGCAGTGCTGTGTCTCTATATGTTCATTTGATCTATACCTGAACTACATGAGGGAGGAAATGACAGGTGCGGCACAGTGAATGAGGGGGGCAAAAGGACTCTGGGGGTTATGACTGGGGAGTGCGCCTGAACACCAATTTATCCCTGACAATAAGGTGTACACAGTAAACATCTCTTAAGTACATGATCTACGTGGCTCTGCAAACAGTTATACTGCTATAAACATTTGGGGTCTTACTGCAAATGTCTCAAGTAATTTTGGACACAGATAGAACTGTTAGAAGGTTCAGTAACACTTTTCACAAAGCTGGTTCTTCTGAGTGACCTCTAAATATATTTAAATGATACATATGTGATCAACGTTAGCTGTCTTTTAAGCTTTGATGGAACGTCTAACTTCGAACAGTGAGGATGTATCACACGAACATGTTTGACCTTTGTAAATATTGCATAATTTGTTATCAGAAGAGAAGCCAACAGGCCAACTAATAAGGCAGAAAAAACAATATGAAGATTAACCTGACATTCCCTCATCTTCTTCCTCCCCCTCAACGGGACAAATACAGCAGACAACTTATTTTAAATCTGACAGCCATGTTTTGTATGCCTTCTTCCTGAAGAGACCAGCATATGTGCTGCAGATGTATTGCTTAAGAAAGACTTTTAAGTACATGCTACTGGGTTTGGTCTGTACGCGCCTGGGCAGTCATTGCTATTATTCATAAACCAGTGCTGGTTACATATGGTTATGTCCTAATGCTTCTGACAAAGGCATGCCGTGTTTACGAATGAATCATTAATATTATTTTTAAAAATGCATAATCACGCACTTTATGGCCAGTAAGTTCAATATGGCAAATATGCTTGGATTACTAGATAAAGTTTAATTTACCAAACTTCTCTATGTTGCACATTATATACAGCACCCGCCACTAATATTGGCACCCTTGGTGAATATAAGCAAAAATGGCTGTGAAGGATTGTCTTTATTGTTTAACCTTTGGATCTTTTCTTCAAAAAATAAAACACGATTGTGGCACAACTATTGTGCTACCTCCCTTTACCAAGATAACAGCTCTGAGTCTTCTCATATAATGCCTGATGAGGTTGGAGAATATACAGCAAGGCATCTGAGACCTTTCCTCCATACAGAATCTCTGCAGATCCTTCAAATTACAAGGTCAACCTTTTTTGTTATGGGTTCTTATGGATTCATCATTTGTTGCCTGCAAAATATTTTAATGTATGTATTTTTGGAGACACTAGAATTCAAAAAATTCAAAGCATTAAGTGTCCAAATAGTGTCAAACAACCAATGGAGGAAAAAAGGAAGTAAAA
>VKOC01000803.1:0-166336 GCA_009364415.1 Spea multiplicata | reverse complement strand
GATTGGTATATATGTGTGTGGATGGGTATATGTGTGGATTGGTATATGTGTGGATTGGTATATGTGTGAGAGTGATGGGTGTTATGCTGTACCCTTTCCAATGTCTTTTTCATGATCTAATTATGCTCTAAAAGTACATCATAACTCCCATCACTCTATACTGTTCCATACAGTGGCAGAGCTGGGAGGCAGAGGCCTTGCACCCCACCGCAGGACTCCTGAAAGGTAAGTGAACTTCAAAGAGGGAGAGGGTAGATAGTTAGGAGGGGGTAAATAGGGAGAAGGGAGTGAGAAGGGGTAGATAGGGCAATCATACTCCTATCATGCCAAGTCTGCGAGTACATCCTGGAATCTGGATATGCCTGGGCATGATAGGAATGTGATTGCTGTTCGGGCGCTCAGCTGTGAAGCGCGCACCACGGGAAGACGGACGCCTCCCGCTCCCACTGCAGGACTCAACAAGGTAAGTAAGGGGAAGGGGCAGAGGGGGATCAGTGAGAAGAGGGGGGCAGTGAGAAGGGGCAGAGGTGGTAGATAGTGATACAGGGGGATAGATAGTGAGAAAGGGGAGTTTTGTTACAAGTTTTTATTCCTTTTTTGGGATGGGGGGGGCGCCAGAGGAGTAGTCCGCACAGGGCGCCAGAACACCTAAGGCCGGCTCTGTGCACTTACATAAGGAATGAGTTGGACCCATACAACTGGTTGACCTTGTTAAATATCTACAGTTTAACAAGTAACACTAATATATACATTAAAATGTCATTAAAACGTGACAAGATTAAGTGCCTTTGTTATTAATATTTTTAAAATATGTTACACTATGCGAATATGGTAAATATTAGTGCCTTATACCCATACCTGGGAACTTCTCGGCTCCGGGTACCCAGAGCCTTTCTCTTGCGTGACACGGCCAGGACTGCACACTGACGTCAGAGGGAAACACCCCCATTTAAAGAAAAAATTGGGCGGGGAGCAGGGCGTGTCAAGACCCCGCTCCCGCGACCCGGAGGATTCGGTCCTTGACCCGGAGAACCAGAGGAGCAGTGCTGACCCGGCAATCTCCGGGTCAAACCCCGAGAGTTCCCAGGTATGCTTATACCTCATAAAAACAAAAAGTATGTACATATCTTCAAATATGCAAATTGCAATATATTGAACAAACTGTGGATTTCATGTTTTGCAGATCATCAATACTTTTTTTCCTCTTTAAAGAAAAAAAATGATTAGCAATGTTGGCTTTGGGAATCTTATTTGGACTCTAGTGCTGACAATGTATGAAATCAGTATAAAATGATACAATAGAGCACAAAGACAAACCATTTGTTGAACAGTAGATTTCGTACATCTCAAGGGTCATATTGGGTCGATTTGTTTAATCAATTCCTGCTTTAATGACAGAAGCATTACCATGTTTATCTCCTTAATTCTTCAGTACCTCAAGTCAAACATATATGGCATTTAAAGGGTTTAAAAAGATTATGTCAGATCTCTGATTAACAGGTGTGTTTCTTTGTACTGGGAAAAAGTGACTTTTATCTGGCCTGCTTTGCTGGACACAGAGAAAATGTAAAGTAAATATTTGTGTTCGGGCCCTTCAGCATTTCCACTATAACGTTCTTCCCATAAAACACGATTACCGGTGATCAGAGGCTTCAATGTCAAGCTGGGAATTTCTAGTAGTTGTTAAACTACATTTGAGGAATGAATTCTTATCTCTACACAGTCCCCCAGGAAAACAATGCATGGCACAAGTAACAAGTCTGTTATTTCCCTTCCAAACTGTTTATTCATAAAAATTTGATGTCTGTTGTCTTCAAGCTATTTAGCTATTAGTTTGTGTGTGGTTTATCTGCTTTTTAAAGAACAGCCAGAAGATGGCATGCTATCTACATTGACTGAGTTCTGTCACTAGCATGCGCTTAATACACCTCATACATTTGACATTTTCAGTTCCTTAAGTTTTTTGTACTTGTATTTACGAAATAATACTTTTGCTGGAAATGTAGATTTATACAGATTTAACTCTATAGCAGAAAGCTCTATGTTCAGGTATACCGGCATATTACAGCACAAATCACAAGGATATACATCTTATTGTGCTTGTAGGTGTACATGTATTACTTTGCGTATGTTTTGTATATTTGCAGTAACACAGAATCTGTTATGCATTTTCTAGTTATATGGTGGTTGAGAAAAAAGGACACCAAAGGGTCTGGCTTTTTCGCTAATGAAACCTGGAATGCTCTGGTGTAAAAAGAGCCCCCCCCCCCTTCCCAAGTAAACTCAACTCATTAAGGACACTGATTATTTACATACTTCCCAACATTCCATGTATCAAATGGAGTTAAATTGAGTTAGATGTGTTATTAGTATCAATTAAAATAGAAATTGCAAGAAACTGGAAGACCTCTGAAGGAATCAGCTGGAATAAAGTTAAAATCCAACTGATCTACCAATTCCAGATGGAAAAAGGAACTTTAGCCCAATCAATTTGGAATCAAAATAGGTATCATTTCTGGAGTCTATGGATTGACCAAATACAACAAGGCAGGCTAGATTGACAGATTGTCTAAAATAGGAAAATTGATGGCAAACTACTCAATTAAGAACAATATTAATATATAAATCTTGGTGATACTACTTAACTATATTTAAGGTTTCTGTCAGAGCAAGGGAATTTTTAATATGTTTGATATGTTTTTGTATTTGTACGTCTTTATTCGCTAGTTTACTGATAACAAACGAATATAAAGAAATGTATTTTTGTATTTTGTCATAACCCCCCCCCCACATGCTTAGAGGCTGGTCCGGTCCATCTGCCTACCTTATCCATTCTGCCACATAGTGATCTAGATATATCATATCTTGGGGCTCAGCTTCAAATCATCACACCAAGGCCCTATAGGAGCTGTACTTGAGGCCAATGCTGCACTGATAGGTCACTGGGCCAGTCAGAAGAGATCCTCTGATTTCCTTAACAAGCCTATGATCCCCACTGCCATCAAAATAATGATCCCCAGTGCCCAAAATAATGTAAAGAACTGTTGTGAATTATATGATCATACCGGAGACTCTAGGAGAAGCACTGCAGGAAGCAGGTTTGCCTGCTGTAGCTAAGTCTGGGGTGGTTGCCAGATAACTAGAAAATGTTACTTTTGTTGGAGTCAGGCAGGCTTAAACAAGCTGTGATTGGCATTTTGGCAATGTTCCCAGAAAAAAATGTTTGAAAAAGTTTGAAGTAGATGGACCTGTTTAGCATTCCAATAAATCTAACAGGTTCTGCTTATTAATTGTGAGGAAGTGCAAACTCCACAGGAAACAATCAAGGCCAGGATGCAAGAGGTTACATACAGCAAAAGATAAAAAAGGCTATATTTAACCATCGCAATGCCAAAAATCACTATCCTAAAAACGCAGATCACTCCTAAGACTAAACTTATTGATAATATATTTAGAAATATCAACCAAAACACCAATTTATAGTAGAGAGGTGAAAATACGAACAAAATAAATAATAATCTACTTAAAATAATAATTTACTTTTAAGGTAAGTTTTACTTAATGTCACTTTGTGAGAGAGTAGTGGATATGTGCAACAGCCTCCCAGCGGTAGAGGCTATAATACATGCATGAATTTAAGACAAGACCAAGGGCTGATTAATGTTTGAGCCTTTGCAGCAGATAAAACAGGCAGACTAGATGAGCTGAATGGGTCCTATCTGTTGTAAAATGTGTTATGTGTCTATACAAATATAGAAAGAAAAAAGGAAAAAATCTAGGCACATATTTCCATAAAACTGGGTATTGAAGCTAAACATACACCTTATGAGTTGGGGGACAAAAAAACCTATACATTAATTCACCTCAACAGACAATCAACGATTATATTATAATTTAGGGCATCTTCTATTGGAGGCCCTCTATAATACACCACACCTGCCCCTCCCCCTCACCTATCTCCTGTCAGTTCCTCTGCAGCTGTGCACTCTCTCACACACTGACTAGTTCCCCCCCTCTTGGTCCTTCTCCTATATCTCCTGTCAGCATCTTCTTTGCAGCTGCACAGAGTAGTCAGGGGAGACTAGATAGCGGCTGGAAAAGGTGAGTAGGCCTTAAGGGGGCTGATCTAAGGCAGGGGGAGAAAGCAAGGGCACAAACAGGGCAAGGAGGGCAGAGAGGGCTGTGGGGAATGGGTAGAGAGACATAGGGGGAGAGTGCAGGGATCACAAACACGGCTGGAGGAGAAGGCAGGGGACATAGAGAGAGACTTATTTTAGGGCAACCAAATAAAAAAGTCCTCAGAATTTCAACCAAAATGAAAGGGCATGGAACAAAATTCGTTTTTTATAAATGATTGAGACAAAAACAAAACATTTGTTATTATTTTGGGCCTTGTGCTCAAGTCTACTGTGTTGTATGTGCTTAAAATGATTACAAATTTATCAACTGAACTCTAATAAATGAAACTTAATAATGTTAAAGATGTTAGTATCAATGTTAATAACTAATGTTACTAAAAGTTAAAACAAGTAGGGGAGTCAAACAGACTGAGGTTGGAAATTCCAGAGAATAGGTGCAGCACACAAGGAATCCTAGAGACACAAGTAGGAACAAATTATATTTCATTCTGGGGGTATGGGGAGCCAATGGAGAGGCTGGCACAATGGGGTAGCAGGTTAAGAATGGTGGTATAACATGAGTATTCTGGCAGATGTATTCAAAATGATTTGGGGTGATGAAAAGTAGGAGGAAAAGAAGTCAATTAGTAGGGAGTTGCATCAATATAGACAGGATATAGCAAAACAATCAATTTGTATCTGTATTGTGTGACATAAGGGTTGAAATAGAGAGCAAAGATGTCAGGAGTTGGGGATAGAGGAGATGAATGATAATCAATGGCTGAGTCTTTGAGATATTGAGCTTTAGGTAGTGGGATGCAATCCAACTAGCAATATGTGAAAGTTTGCAAGAAGTGGGGCCAAGATGTCAGAAGGGGGAAGGTAGCATTACAGGTCATGCTGGAGTCTCTATGTAGGGACATTTAGTTGTTTTGAACCCTGTTTGGGATAGCAAGACTTTTGAACTTCCTATCACACAAAACTGCCTGCTCTAGTCCTAACATTCCACATTGGCACAATATGCAGTCAAGGTTTGTTCATAGACAGGGCAGTGTGGATTTAGGCATGTCGACCAAGAGGAACACTATCTAGGAGTCTCTGGATAAAAGCTGGACAAAAGATAGTAGTTCTTTATGGAAATTGCTTTGTGCACTAGGGCACATTCATGCTGGAATAGGAAAGGGCCTTCTCCAAATTCTTCCCACAAAGTTGAAAACATAGCATTGTCATAAAATGTCTTGTTATGGTGAAGCATTAAGAGTTCCCTTTCCTGGAAGTAAGGGGCCTAGCCGAACCCCTGAAAAGCAGCCCCTACCATTATTGCTCCTCCACCAAACTTTACAGTTGGAACAACACAGTCAGGCAGTTAACGTTCTCCGGGCATTCGCCAAACCAAGACTCATCCATCAGACTGCCAAAGAGAGAAGCGTGAGTCGCCACTCCACAGAATATGTATCCACTGCTGCAAAGTCCATTGACCGTGTGCTTTACGCCACTCGATCCAATGCATGGCATTGTACTTGGTGATGTGAGGCTTGCATGCAGCTGCTCAGCCATAGAAACCCATTCCACAAAGCTCCCACCCCACAGTTTTTATGTTGATATTAATGCCAGTGCAAGTTTGGAACTCTTCACCTATGGAATCAGCAAAGTGTTAGCGACTTCTACGCACCATGTGCTTTAGCCCTGGGTTACCCCAGCTCTGTGACTTTATGTGGTCTTCTGGTTCATGGCTTAGTTGTGGCTGTTCCTAAACGTTTCCACTTTTCTATAACACCACTTACAGTTGACCATGGAACATCTAGCAGGGAAGACATATCATCCTATTATAGTACCATGCTTGAATTCAGTTCTTCAGAAGGACCCATTTTTTCACAAATGTTTGTAAAAGCAGACTGCATGGGTAGGTGCTTGATTTTAAACACCTGTGGCAACAGGTCTCATTGAAACACCTGAAGTAAAAGGTGTGTCCCAATACTTTTGTCCATATAGTATGTATATATATGTGATGTGTGTAAAAGCATATGTGTGAATGTGTTTATGTACACGTGTGTGTGTGTATGGAAGCCAGGAAGTCGGATGGTAAATGTAAAGGGCAGACAAAATAGAAGAAACGGCAAAGATGTCAGGAAAAAATTAAGAAAACGTGAGAAGGTGGAAAAAGAGATAAAGTAAAAGTTATTGTGAAAGAGGGAGGAAAGAATAGAACAAAAGGAAAAAAAGACCACAAGAGGCAGGTAGCAGAGAAAAAGAGGGACAGGTTGCTAAAGGCCTTTCCTGTATAATTGCTCCAGTGCCCTTAATCTGGATTCGGATATGACCTTTTTAGTTTTAGCAGAGAAGGGATCAATATTTGATAAAGGCTGTCTACAAAGAGTGGTGGGTGACAAAACTAGATCTCAAAGGGTAAAGTAAAGTACTAGAAAAAATAAGTGAGTTAGGCAAGTATGGATTCATTATTCTAGTAGCGTGGTGGCCAGGGAGAGAAGGAAAGGAGAGAAGAAAAACAGGTTCTGTTACATAGGGGCCATAGCTGGTCTAATAGGTCAAACTGATTCAGGTTGAGAAAACTTTACGGTGTTGCACACAATCCTTGCAGGCTTTCCTATAGCATGGGAAGACTAGATTGTTCGGTGGAGACTTGCTTAACTCCAACTCTCAGAAGATATTTTACTCAACTCTTGGAGTCCATAGCTAACATGTTATATTACATCTGACAAATACAAGGCTTCCACAATTTTCTCACCATGCATTGATCAGACATGTCGACATAACAATTCTGCAGAAATGCTCACTTGCTAGTTGCAAAATCATCTCAAGAAATGACTACATTCCCTTTATTAGCTGCATGGATTATGCATTTTCAATTTATATAAATTATAAGAAAACACAGTTATGTCCCAGTATCTGTTATTTCTACCAATAAACACTATCAAAGCATAGTGACTTTAGAGACACTATTGTTCAGACCTTGTGTAAACTAAAGCAAGATTTAACTAAGAGGTCATACAATCTTGTTGCTTGTTAACTAAATGCCAAAACTCTTCTTAAAATGTCAAACCAAAAAACTCCAAGCAAGAAAAGTTTAAACTAGTTAGGGATATTTAAAGTTTTACTATTTTCACCACTGTTTTGAAACCCAAATACACAAGTACTTGAAACCAATCAACTGTATATGTGGTGAAGAAAAATCCATGAACATATCAAGCAGACATAAAGCAACAAATTTCACAAAATCCAAAAGGCTAGATAGTAGTAGTTGTTCACACTTGCACTCTGAAAATAGTGCAAAATAATCACTCATAAATCTCATACACTTGAATATCGAGTTTTTCTCACAAATTTAAATTGAATGGATATTCACCTCCTGGGAACTTATAGATGGGGCTCCCATGGCTTTATTTGAATTTCTTATTATTTTTCTTTTAATTTAAATCAATACCCCGAACATCCCACATTGCTAGTTTAGTATAACTAGGGGGTATAGTTGGGAGTCGGGACTATAACCCCAAGGCTTCTTTTTAATCCCCATGAAATGAGTGAGGGAAATGGGATATTGTTGCCCTTTACCTTGGTCAAAGGGGGGCCTTGTAAACCCCTGTTTTGTTTATTTAGCTTTAATATCTATTTTATGATTTTGTGTTAGGAGTGGTTGTTTAAGTTAAATGGGTTTTAGGTGAGGACATGCAAGTTTTATGTAACTCACATGCCCTCACTGAAAATGACAATATTAAAAGTCATAAACACACGCATACACTCACAAGCAACTGACAACTGATTTAGTTAATATGCAAGCTACCTTACCAGTTTTAGCATGCAAACTTAACTGACCAATTGAAGTCTTAGTCAATAGATCCATATGTCTAGGAACGGATTTGTGGACGGGCAGCGCGTTAGGGCTTACAATTATAAGTAACGCCAAGGTAATCTCTCACATTGGACTGGATTTAATGTTTCCTTTTGTACATTGCAATGGAAAAAAGCGGTAAAAAAAAGATATTGATGAAAACATAAAAGAAAATAAAAATGATTCAAGTTTTAGGATTCAAGTATATTGTTATTTTGGTTTAAAAAAAAAAAGACATTGACATGTATATTGGTATATAGCAATGCATTTTGTGTTTGCATTGTACTTTCTATACTTAGCACTGTTGAAGGTCACCTGAATAAAGGCTTGCCACAGTGCGCCATGCTGCCGCTGGATACTGTGAACAGGAAATCAATAGAAAGCAACCAAATAGCAACAATTTATATTCTATTTTTGTCAGTTTTAATTCCTGAAATTGTTTCTACATTGTGAGAATATGACACATAAATCCGCCTATTGATTAATGTATCAGTAGGGTATAAAATATAAAAGCTTTTGGGCAAAAGGTAAGGTTGTGTTTATTTTAGCAAAATAGCTTAAATTCTGGAATATAGTCTACATGAGTAAGAAATCAGCATGATCTCAGTGTAAGTTTCACTCCCTTTCTTACTTAGGTTTAACCCTATGTCCTCATAGTTTTGCATCAATATGGATATCATGCAGCAGATGCTTTTACATTACACGTTACTTCCACTAACGTGTTTTTCTAAGTAGGCTATTTGTCTATAATTATGTATTGTGCATGGTCTATAAGGGGATTAATACAATATACCAGTATTCTGTACTAATAAATGCTTCCAGAAAATGTTTGAATGGCTTGCATCTCATGGACTAAGTTTCCCATCATATGTCTGTTGTATGTTTTTAATTGTATATTTACTTTTACTATATCCCTTTCGACTTATGTTTGACTACCACAGTTGCATTGTTTAAAATGAGATGTTTATCTATGACTGTGCAATAAGAAAAGGGAATGGTATAAAAACCACTATATACTGATATATACAAGTATGTATATTCTTTTGATATCATAATTATTATTTTATCGTGAATTTTGGTTGAGTCTCGTAATCCTAGTTTCCATTCTGAAAAACATAATAT
Source organism: Spea multiplicata (assembly GCA_009364415.1). Lineage (NCBI taxonomy): Eukaryota > Metazoa > Chordata > Amphibia > Anura > Pelobatidae > Spea > Spea multiplicata. The sequence continues at coordinate 157,249 of VKOC01000803.1, read as the reverse complement.
ACAAAGTCTCAAACAAAGTCAGCATTGAAAGCAGAAATTTGCAAAACTAGGTGTTCCACTTTTGCCCTGGTTATTTTGAGTTATACCCTTTTCAGTTTTATTCTCCCTTGCACTGACTTTTTAATAGCATTAGCCTGTGTTCACTCACATGTCTCATTTGAGAATGAATGTGAGAGAAAAGGCACTTTGCAAGCACCAATAGAATATATAAACCAACTTTATGAAGTCTTTTTGAGTTATTTTGAAATTCAATATAATAAATATTAGATCCTGCAAATGGAATCCTGCGAGCATAGAGGAATGTGCCGTCAGGGGTGTAAACCCAAACAAACTATAAAATGTCACTTTTTTGTAAATAAATTAACATATGCATATTTAAGTATTTTTAAGTATTACGTGATATGTCAGGATAACATAAAAAAATCTTTTAGCATAATTATTCTTTTTTTATTCTTCAATGTTTGTTTCTTTTTTTTTGCATAGGATACTGCTGATAACATCTTGGTGTCATCACCATTTGAATGGTGGGGTCAGGGCACACTTTTATTGAGAGAGAGAACAGGACATATAATTAGAAACTGGTCCCACATATGAATTATTTCATTTTTATAGTTTTCCTATAGTTACATTTAGGTGACAGCCATATAAACAGTATTGAAGACAAGTCAAGCTACTCAAGGTAACCTAATTGGTAAAATACACCAAAAAGGACAGAAAAACATATTTTACCCCATAATTTACCAATTATTTAACACTGTGTTCCAAAAAAGTAATAAAAATAAGCCCCACTGCTTGGTAAAGTGATCATATGTATGTAGTGGTACATACATGTAGACTGCACACAGAACAAAAGAGTAACTCTACACCCCCCAAGTCACAAAACACTATCCGGCAGCCCTTCAGAACACTGTACATTAGACTCTGTGTAACAACACTATGCATTAGTTCCTCCCTGCACTATTTGTCAGCCCTCCCCACAACACAACATTATAACCCTATCTAGCACTCACACACAAGAATATATTTCTTGACAGAGTGAGAATTGTTGGTGACACAGGGAAGGAGATACTGCAAAGGTTGATAATTCTGACAAACAGAGAGAGATTGTTCAGTATCTGCAATCCCCATGTTACAATAGTTTTTAGAACAGTATGTACATGTATATATACACACCATGGCACCAGTTAATTTGGGAAAACTACCTATAGTGGTTTTGGTTTTCCAGAGTATACTTTCAAAAAAATATTTAATATACAGTACTATGTTACGTCAGATAAGACAGCAGCAAGTCAAGCAGAGTAATGTCCTGTCCTCCAGTCTTCTACCTACAATACCTTATCATTACAAAGATTAAACTAGTCCATTTCCACCAAAGGGGAGGAAGAAATAATGCACAAGTAGAGTTTTGGAAATCCTAAGAACAGAACGTTAATATTACTGCTCCCATGGTGTTGCTTGCAAAAACATCCCTTCTGTTGATGGTTTGCCCAGCTCACACCAGCTGCCTCTCCCACCTCTAAAAACAAAGCTTTCTTGTTTAGTGTTTTGGAGAACTAATAGATATTTCAGATAAAATTAAAGCAAATGCACACACAACACTAAATAAATATATATATATATATAATATATATATATATATATACTAGAAACAAGAAACGATATGAACCTATGTTGTATATAATATAGAAACCCATCATAGCTGTGATTTACAAAGCATGATGGGAGTTATAGTTCTATTGATAGAATAGTTTACCTTTTCTTCGGAATCATGCCCTATATAGAATAGGCCAGCTTTGCAATAATAATCATTAAGCTTTAAAAATTACTATAGTTAATAACCTAAAATGGCAACGCTTAAAAAATCCTCTTAGTGTTCGGTTGCATACTCTGCAGTATCTTGGCAGAAGACCATCTTATTTGAATTTCTGGACATTAGACGATCAGCAGCTCAGTACTGACTCAGCGGTGCCTTGTCTTCTCTTGGGGTCCAGTACTCCACAGCTGCTGTTGCTCTACATTTGCCTAAAGCAATGTGCCAGCTGTCTCTAACTGTATTAGAACACAGTGATATGAACAACTGGAAGCAATAATGTGTCTTCCCATTTGCCTAACAATACCAACATGAACAATAATTCAGGAGACTGAAGATTTGTGCAGTAATTTAATAAACCCCATGCACATTTCTACAATTGAGTATCACATCTGTGCAATGGATCCTCAATGTATAATATTCTTTTATAAGCGGCTATTAACCAATCTTAAGTTTATAGGTTTCCTTAAATCTTTTTCATCAGCTGTTAAACTACTGTAAAGACAAAATTACCCCTTATGAGGCAAGGGACAGTAAAATAAGAGAGAAAGTGATTAAATGTCAATCAATTAAGGATTACTCTGAAATGAAAGGCAGGCTGATGATTAAAATTGTGTTTTCAAGAGGAATTATACTTATAAATTTATGAAATGTTTGTAAAGTTAATCAAATATGTAGTATTTGGTTAGACAAGAAGGTTGATCATTATGCTGCAATGAAGCAGGCTGGAACAATTTCATTAGTGATGCTAATATGAAAATGAACATACAACCACCCTGAAAAAAACAGTATCAGCAACATTTTTAGAATTCTGTTTAACTGTTTAAGAGTAATATTTTATTTCGTGGTTCATAGAACCTTTCAATATCCATGATTTTTTTTTTAAAGAATCCTCTGCATACTACTTTGTAAGAGTGAAGAGACAGCAAAGAGAGGGACCGGCAGTGTGGAAAACTACTTGCACATGTACAATGGGTGTTAATGTTGCCCAGGACATTCATTTTCCAGTGATTAAGTTGAGATGCCCCAGCTACTGCATGAAAATCAATACATGCATGTACGTACTAAAGGGTTTTATTGAATGCTTTTTAAGGACGTACATTTATGTCCATAGGGGGCTGAAAGGGGTTAAACTTCTTTTTCATCGCTCTCTCTTTCCCCTCTTAAATTCCTTCTTACATCATAAAACTCAGCCTGCTTACTAACATTTGAAGCCAAGGACTTCGTCTATATCCTAGTCATGTGAATAACATGAAACAAAACATTTGTCTACAATAGCAACAATAAATTATTCTACTCGATGTGCAGCGTTAAAATGCAGTAATCTGCTCTAATATCATACATACAAAAGTAAATAAACAGGTTTTTATCATCTTCATTAATAATATATTACTTAAAAAATATTAGACATGCACATTGAATATGTATTACTTTTTTATACATTTGTAGAATATATCTTTTTTGTAGAAATATTTTAAGACTTAACACAGGAAAATTATTCTGCTTATGAATTCTTTGTCCATAACAGCTATTCCATTTTCTGAAAACTGGACTCATTTGCTGTTAATATTTTTAATTTACTGAAACGTAAGTGGCAAAATTGCATAAGCTCAACATGAAGCATGGTACCACTTCGCATTAAATATGACATTGTATCAGTCTGAATTCCTGAGGAAACTGCGAAATCCAAGACTAATTTCTTAATAATGGTGGATTTCTTAGTATAGATTTCCTACCTCAGATATTGACAATACGGCTACCCTTTTCTCCATATATTATCGAGCTTTTAAAAATATATATTGATGTAAAAAGTTTCTATTTCAGCCAATACAGATAACATAAGTTTCACATAGCTATGAAATGTCTTTGTGAACATGAAAAGTCATAAACCAATATACAATACATGTATAAAACTTTACTATGTCATTGCCTTGAGCTCTCTGGCTGCACCACTACAAATGAAACTTTTTTTCTGCAGGCACTCACTGCCTAGGGTTACTTATAAGTTCATAGAGCCGGAGGCAGGATCCTCATTAAAAAGTATGGTATTCATTATAAGAAAACTATGCTAAAGGTTGCATTGTAGTTAATAACCACATAAAAAAGTTTAAACCTACTGATTGACAGCAACTGGAAAATGGACATATATCCAAAACATATTCCAAACTTACACGTATAAGGTGTCCTAAGGGAAAAAATACAAAATGCCTAAAAGTATATTGAAAGGACACTGAAAAACAGTGTTCTGTAATAAATATTGTGCATTCAGAGCGGGGCCCTCATAAGCCCACCATTCCTGTATAACCATACCGTTAGATGGCAAGCTCACAGGCAGTGTTTGTATTAATGTATGTATTAATGTATATTTGTTGTGTATGTGTTAACTGTTCCAATGCAATTGTACACCCTAGCATAATTTGTTCGAGCTTAATAATTAAAAAGTAATAATAATAATCTGTTCATTCATTCATTATCAGATAGATCCTGTCCCATATTTTCTGGGATGTCATCCAACAGGCAGTTACTGCTTGTTATATTTTATTTAAAGTTGTTAGATCACATCCCAGAAAGTATGGTGCACCTGACAAGTGATTGGGTTAAGGAGAGGAAGGTTAAAGAGAGAAAACGAAATGATTAGATGAATGTACGTAAAGTAACTAAGTTTTCATTTGTATAAGGTAGTGCAACTGTGTATGTTCATATGGTAGGGTAAATGTGTATTGTTTAGTATAGAATGTGTAAAAGAGAGTATGATTTTGTATAGTATAGTATACAGTGACAATGAAAAATAAGTGAGTCCTTTAGAATCACCACCATTTATGTATAAATGTAGGGCTACAACGAATGGTTATTTTCATTAAAAAAATATGCAAATTTGTTGTTTATTTAAAATAATGTAATGAACAAACTGGGTGTTAAACACAAACATCAGAATACTCTGCACACAACACTTGTATCTCTGTAACAATGGCATTTCTCTAATTGCCTTCTTATTTTACTATGACATAATAATAAAAGCTATATTTTAAAGGTACAATAACCCAAACACAATATTTCTCAAACTAGGTTTTAATACCTAAAAAAGTTTTAGTAGTAAACAGTAATTCACATGTAAACACTTTTTTCATATTTAATAAAAACTATGATTGAGAAAAATGCATTTCTTGTTTTTATTTCCATTTATTTGCCAACCTGCCCCCCAGTTATGCACATCTAACCCCAGGCCTGCCACTCTGCCCCAAGATGTGCCTTGTTATATATCCTATACGCAACTCTATCCCCTGATATGCCACTGTACCCCCTATATGTCTTATACCCCCTATATACCAATGATATCCCACTGTGCCCCCGCAATATGCCTTATACCCCCTATATGCCACTCTACCCCCAGATATGCCTGGTACCCCCCCTATATGACACTGAAACGCCACCGTGCCCCCTGATATATGCCTTATACCCCCTAAATGCCATTCCACCCCGCAGATATGCCACTGTGCTTCCCTGATATGCCTTATACCCCGGGGTATATGCCATATTTCCCCCTATATGCCTTATACCCCCTGATATTCCACTCTGCCCCCCTCCAGACTACTTGGTGTCTAACAAACCTCCGCTGCTGGCCAGCACTTTCGCTGGAGCTTCTATGACTGAGCACCAAAAGGTCATGTGACGCTGTAACAAAAGCTAATTGGAGTCAGGCATTAGGAAACCTAGAGTAAAATCAATGAAATGTGAGTGGAGTTTTTTTAAAGCTACTTTGACATAAAAACACTCAAACATTTTGAGGTTGCCATTCTCAAGAGGCATCTGCTGATGTGAATCATGCCTCACCAAAAAGAAATCTCAGAAGACCTATTTTCATGAATTGTTGATTTGCATAAATGTGGAAAGGGGTTACAAAGTAATCTCAAAGAGTTTATATATTTATCAGTCCACAGTCAGACAAGTTGTTCTTAAATGGAGATGACTGTGGCTACTCTCCCTAAAAGTAGGTACTCAGCCAAGGTGTCTCCAAGGGCACAACACTCAGGTTAAAAAGGACCATAGAGTAACAGCTAAAGGGATGAAGGAATCATTGTAACTAGTTCACATCTCTGTTCATGAGTCTGCCATATGCAAAACATAGAACTGACATGGAGTCCATGGCAGGACACCAGGGAAGAAGCCAAGGGTCTCCAAAAAAAAACACATTGCTGCACACCTAAAGTTTGCCAATGAGCACATTGACACTCCACAAAGCCACTAGAAAAATGTTTTGTGGAGTGACGAAACCAAGGTTCAATTGTTCAGGAAGAACACATAGTTTGGTGTATAAAGCACATCTCATACAACATGAAAACATCATCCCAACAGTGTAATGGCAAGCTGTTTGGCGACAAACATAGCAAAGACATGCTGTTTGGGAGCACTGGAAAGCTGTTTGGTGGCAAAGATGACAAATACATAGATTAATATATAACAATTAATATTAAACCCTAGATCCATATTAAACCTCAATTCCTTAATTTTTTAGGAAAGTCTTTGCAATCATAGTGACATTCCAAATGGTTCAATAACATCCACAACACAGTTATTTTTAAATCCATGGGACAATTTGCCTACAAAAGAGCATTTAGAAGTTTTACATTTTGTGTTGCATCATTTGTGAAAAAAATGCTATTTCTATTTGTACGTGATCGTCAAGGAAGAAGAAATTATCGTATTTGCTTGATCATAAGACAAGTTTTTTTCAGAGCAAATGTTCTGAAAAATACCCCACGTCTTATATTCAAGGCTGTCTTATAATCAGACCCCATATAGAGTTCTGACTACAAGACTAAGATCCAGATCCTTCTCTGGAATCTTATGTGCGCAGACAATCTCCACTGCTGCCGGCACTTCCTCTGGTGTTTCTATGACGGAGCACCGGCATGACATGAACTTCCGGTGCTCCACCATAGAAGCCCTGGCCCTCGGAGGTTGTCTGCACGCTTCGTGCAGATGTACACCGGCTGCAAGAGAGGAGGATCCGCCGCAGTGCTGCTGGGGACCTGGACCCTTCTCTCTGGCAGCCGGTCAACGTTTGCGGGATGCGCACAGACAACCTTCGCTGCTGTCAGCACTTCTGCCGGGGCTTCTATGGTGGAGCACCGGAAAGTCATGTGATGTCAGCGCTCAGTCATAGAAGCCCCAGAGGAAGTGCCAGCAGCAGCTGAGGTTGTCTGCATGCATCGCAAAGGCGCTCACCGGCTTCCAGAGAGGAGGAGCTAGGTTCCTTGCATCGCTGCTGCTGGCCAGTACTTCCATATGGGCTTCTATGACTGAGCACCCAAATGTCACGCCACATCAGTGCTCAGTCATAGAAGCCCCAGCGGAAGTAAAGACCAGCAGCAGCGGAGGTTGTCTGCGTGCATGGCGTAGACGTCAACCGGCTGCCCCCACTAGACACCAGGGAATCTGAAACATGGGGGACAAGTTTAGGGATACACTGGTATGTTGGGGGCAAGAGTGGCATATAGGGGGTTAAAAAGACATACCAGAGAGGCAGAATGGCTTATAGGGGCTTAAAAGGCATATCGAGAAAGCAGAGTGGCATATAGGGGGTATAAGGAATATCTGGGGCAGGGAGGCAGAGAGTATAAGGGATATCTGGGGGGCAGATATGCATAACTGGGGGGTAGGTTGACAAATAAAAGGAAATAAAAACAAAAAAACAGTTTTTATTGAATATGAAAAAATAGTTTACATTTGAATTAATATTTACTAATAAAACGTGTTTTCCTATAGAGTAGTCTTATATTCAGGCTTTTTTAATTTTCTCCTAAATTAATATTCAAATTTTGGGGGGTCATCTAATAGCTGACCACTAAGAGGCAAATTCACAGAAGTGCGACTTGAAGTTAATTTTTAATCCAAGATTAGTTATCAAACCCTGCAATTTGCCCTGCAAATTTGGAAACACAGCATTTCCTGGTATAACCACAATTATACCAAGTGCCTAAACAGTAATAAATAACATTTGAAAATACAATATACAATATTACTTCCATTGTGCTAAACAGTAAATATGATCTTTCTATTTATGGAATTGGCTGTTGTACAGGCTTGGTGATTCTTGTGCATAAAGAAAAAAATATTCAGTTTTGATTTCCTTCACCTTAATACAGTTACATATTTTGCAGCTGAAATATAACTAGAAGGTTAGTATTTTATTGGCTATACTTCTCAACCCCAAACTAAATTTGTTACTTTGCTACTTGAGTATATGTGTCAATCCTCATTTCTGTACACAAACCACTGTGTCAAGAATTTGAAATGTGTGTGTTTCTTTTCCATTTCCAGTCATGTCAAATGTATGAAATTTGTCAATCATACCTATTTTCCCAACACAGAGTTCACAGAAAAATGCTTAGTTCTAAGGATAAAATATTGACGATATATATAAATATAACGAGCCTCCTGCCCATTAAAATTTGCACATATGCCTTTGTATCCCCAAATATGATTTTCATCTTGCAAGTGGAGGTAAAAATGGAATTTCAGATTATATGATTTTCCTATAGTTGGCTACACAAAGCTTTCCAAGAGAGGAGTGGCTTAGAACTGGCTTAGTAGCGGATGGAGAATAGGTAGTAGTGGGTAGGGAGTAGATGGCATATACAAAGACATACATTTCAAAACCTAAAAGCAAGACTGAAAGAGATTTCAAATTAATTAAATGTAGAAAAAAATAGCCGATTAAAAAGTCAGTGTACTAATCCACTATCTATTTGCTGATCTAAGCCATGTCCCTCCTAGCTATCAGTGTCTGTTCTCACTTTGATTGATGATTGCCCAGCCTGTGTCAATGACAATCCATCACAAATGTCTGCTTGTGACCACGGGTTGCTCTATGATCCAATACTTCAAGCAATTACGGTTGGACTAAAGCCAGCCCCATAGCTCTATTGTCTATTCCACACGGCAACAGTAAACTCAAGGTCTATCCTTTTCTCATTAGAACTCCCTGACAGACATTCAATAGACTGACATCTTTGCCCCTAACTATAATGTGTTATGGTTTTGTCCTTCTAGACTTTGGATTTATAGGCTCACCCTACAATTATATGGTGGCATTTTCTTTTATTATTTACCCTCATGTGTGTGTTTGAATATTTTTTGTTTCAACACAATATATAGTTATGTAGAACGAATTATACTTTACTTCAAACACAGAACCATCATATCAGCTATCACACCTAGGACACAAGTAAATGTGATAACAAGACATTTTATGGCTGTGGTGCTCCAAAGGTTGCCCCCCTCCTTGCAACTCCATATAACAGCAATGAGCCGTTGGAGCTGTGGTTGGAGCAGGGCTATTTGTATAGGGGTTGTGACACAGCTGAGAGATAATAAAAAAAAAAAGATTGGTAGAACCATTTTAGGCATAAGTGGAGCTAAACATCTCTACCATCTGTCATATCCAGATCCTCTGAGAAGAACCTAGAGAATTCACAGGTATGTTAATGAGGTCCATGCATGGAGAGACTGACGACCAACACAGGTCAAATCATGGTCAAACACCATATAACAAAGAAGAATAAACAGAGACACATATAAACAACTTTGTTAATACATATTAATACATGCACCATGCTGCTAAAATTAGAGGGTGCCAGCAATTATGTCCCATTGTAGAGAGCTACGGAATATGATGGTGCTATATAATACAATAAATAATAATCTACACATTAAAGAGGTAATCTCCAGGTGAGTTGTTGAATATACCCAACAGTTATTTTTTTACTTTACCCCATTGATTTTTTTCCTTTAAAGGTGCAGTTTCACTTGGATAAATATTATTATCTGAAGGTTTACTCATATAGAAACACAAAAACTTTTAAGAATGTTTGTAAGTGTCGTAAACAAAAAAAATATGAATGAGACAACATTTTACATGAATAAATTAAATGATTTATGGGAAGCTTATGGGCATTTAAACGTTTCTAATGCTGCATTTGGTTACAAATAGGTTGAATTCATTAAAGTAGTTGAAACAGCATCAATAAACAAGCCAGTTTATTTAACGTGGAGACATTTCATGAGAAAAGCAAGAAAGAAAGGCTCAGTCCCCTAAATGACTTAATCGCAAATAGCTACATATTATTAAGATTGCACTATGCTATTAAAGGCTATGTGTGAATAATGCTTTAATTTAAAAGTACCTACAAATCATGTTTGCAAGCAGTACATTTAGGGTTCTAATTTTCATAAAAAAAGAAACAATAACAATAACCACATCTAAAAATCATAATTAAAAAAAAACATATATTGTTAACTGTCAAACTCTTTGTATATAGTATAAATAATGTTCAAAAGAGTTGACCTGCAAAAAGGTAAATTTTTCACCTTACTTTCAGTCTTAGCTATAAAAAAAAAAAAGCTGACAGGTTTTCAGGTCAAATCAAGCAATAATGAAGCACTTTCTTGGTGACTCTAGCACAGCTCAAAGGAAAAACAAAATGAAGGAAAATGTCAAGCGCATTCTTTTAAACCCTCAAAATCTTGCAGGAGATTCATTGTGTTTCTAAACATCGGTACATAGCACTTGGATGCAGTAGAATAAGGGTGTTTAATAAAACATCAAAGGTCTTTTTTAAAACTCAAAGCTGAGAAAACAAATACAGTCCAGACTATTAAGGATCAATATTATGCACGTAGTGGGGAAAATGAGCATTGTTTAAAAATGACTTTGTCGATTTAAAAATAAGTAAATAAATAAATAAAAAATGCGGTGTTAAATTACATTGTTGTAGAACATCCATGGATGGATGGCTTTAACTGCGGTCGACACACACTAGGTGAATGAATCTATTGACTTACAAGCTAGATGCATGTGTCAAAAATGCAGTCCAGTATTTTTGTAATAATAGCTAGCAGTCATAGCTTTCAATTATTTATAGGGACTATTCCGTGTGAACAGGTTAGTGTACACATCATCTTCAGCTAGACTGGTCTGATTTTAGATCACTCAGACATTCAACTCCTTGGGGACCTGCTCTTATCCTTGCAAACCCTAAAAAATAACGATACTACACTCACTCTGACAACTCTTGCTGTCCTCGCAATTTGTTTACTTCCCTTGTTAGGTTCATTGAATACGCTTGGAACCAAGCCTTTATTTATTTTTTTAAACGCATTTATAGACTTTTTTTCTTATACGACATACAAGTAATTTTCGAACTAGTGTATGTAGTCTCATATACTTCAATTTGCTATTACGGTAAAAAGAAACCTTTTTATTAGTAGTTAGCTAATTTTGGATTACTTAAATCCTTAGATTACTTCCAGGGTGCAATGTGCTCTATTAAATGTTACTATATTTCTAAAAGTTTAACAAGATATTTTTTAGTACTATTTTAAACCAAAATCTTCCAACTTTGTCCTAAGTACTGCTAAATGCAAACATTAATAGGGGGGGTATTATTGCACAACGGTATCAAACAAATAAGAAACTAACAAGTATCAAGTATAAACATTTGTAGGAGTAATTGCACACAATAACAAAACAATTTGTCTAAATATCCTTTTTTTTTACAAGGTACCAATCACTGAATAATGTAATACACAGTACGGTGCAGAAAAATTAGGCAGGTATGAAAAAAGTGTTTTTAAAAATAGACATGTTAATAGTTTATTTTTTTATCATTTAGCAAAATGCAAAGAAGATAAATGTAGTGATAAATGAAGATTAGCTTTAAAATCAGTCTTTATAAATAAGCTCCATTCCATAAATCTTAAGATTAAACATGTTATTGAACCTCTTTCCTACCCAAGTTACCCAAGGGCCCGTGGCGTCATGCATGGGTCGACCCACTTTATGTGAATAATGCCATGGCACTCTATATTTTTATCAATTCGTGCAGTGCCACATTCAGGGATTGTACTGTATATATGATTTATACTTACTTATACAATAGTTTGTTCAAGAGAATCATAGAATCTGACAACAGATAAGACCCACGTGGCCCATCAAGTCCATTAATCCCTCGTGTTCTGAAATCCCTATGAAAGTTGTTCTTAATAAGAATTCAGGACCACATCCAGACCCTTTTTTAAACAGGCATAATCCCTCCTTTCCAAGCCGTCCTAGACAATAAAAATGTTATCCACACAAGAGGAACACTAAATACTTGCAGTGCACATTACAATACCAGGATGGAAAGGGTACAGACACAGAACTGAATCCTACTTCGAAGAAAAGTGGATGCCTCATTTGTGGATATACTTTAAAAGTTCAGTAGCGGTTTTGTTTATAGTATAGAGCAGGAAGCTTGCCATGCTCACTTACACAAGGGTATACATATCTTGTTATTTACTGGGTCCCTTATGTGAATTATACTCTTATGTTCTACTGTTGCTTCAGTAAAGTTTAGTTAGGTTCTGTATTTATGTACTTAATTCTGTCTACAGTTTTATTTGAATTGTTTATAAGACACCAATCTTATGATCACTAGCGGACATTGAACATGTGCTGCTTTCAAGAAACTTTTGAAACATCGGAATTTCTGTGCATGTGTGTTTATTTGCACCTTAATGTATATGCTGTTCTCATGTTTATTTCACTGGTTTTAAGTATACTGTTACTGGCAAACTCTAAATTATAACTCTGAGAATTGCCACAAAATTAGGGTTAATTAACTCTAACGTATATGTCTGTTTTCAGGTTTTCAATCACAGCCCCTTCATTTTTTTCAGAAGGGTGATAAAGTGTAATTGCATTAAATGTGTGGATATCAGATGTATTTATCCTAGGAGATCCTGCCCTTTTCAGGGTAAAAGAAATATGGTGCCAAAGGTTCAAATCCCAGCATGGTTTTCCTCATCCATTTAGGTCTTCCAGTCGCATTAAATCAGCTGAGACGATAGATACAGTGAAACATAAGGATATGTTTTAACCACTGTGTATAATTACAATGATCCTGCTATCAATGCAAGTCAACGACTGAGCAGTGCCAGTGCCTTATAGTTTTAATTAATTATACAGTATGATAGTAGTTTATATATATATAGTTTATAAAATGTATATATGACAGAAAATACATACATTACTATATTATCCACTGCTCATATACATTTATCATATTGCTTATTTATTAAGTAAACTGTATTTGCAGAAAGTATAAGATTTGAAAGTGTGCTAGATCAAAAATAAGGATTCATAAAGGCTTGATCCCTACACCACCAAAACCCAAGGAAAGCCCACCCCAACTCCTTCCTGACCCTCTTCAATACTGCAAATAATGACATAAACACCAACAGGATTGGATATTGAATTGGCCAAGGCACTCATTCTGAAATATCTCAACATTACTTTATCAATATAATTCCCAATACACAAAGTACGTAAATTATAACACGTGATTCATCTGTCCAAAGAGTGTGAGAATCTCAGGCCGACCCCCTGAGAATAAAACCACTGTGTGATAAGCCACAGTCAGATCACCCCCTCCCCCGCCGAATACCACTGGTCATTCCACATAACTCAATGGGTTTGGCTGAAGGGCATAACTCTAACTTTTAACTTCTTAAATGACTTGACCCTCTATAGTCCACAGGCTATAACAATATTAGAAGGAAACCCCACAGGGGGAGCATAGGCCACAGAAGTGTTTAAGGAAGGTGAGAGTAGGAAAAGCTCCTCTGTTTTCTGCATAAAGTCCAGCACCCACTGCCAGCTACCTTTATTGCACGTACCTCAACCCCTCTTCCTCCTTGGCCCACCCATACAACTGCTTTAATAATCCCCCTTGGGAGATACCACCTGCTGCCTAGTAGACCAAATTTATATAAACCATTAATGTATTAACACTAACCATAGCTCATGCTTTTAATTTTTTCATTTGTGGTTTAAAAGATGTAAGCTGTTTAGGGACACAAATGCTAAACAAAGGTAAAAACACAGACAGCAAATTAAATTATCTCCCTTTTCTCTATTATACAAGGTAAGACTGCTAGGAAAGGTTTTGATCCCCAGGGATTGGAATGATCCTTAGAACAGGAATTTAAGGATCTCCTGGGAGTATACACATAAAGTGAGTTTCTTATACATACACTGTATATATATTTTTTATTTATAAATATTACATATGTTTATTACCTATAAAAAGCTGAAAAACATATGATTTGAGAAAGTGATGGATCCTCTGAATTATAACATGCTTGCTGTTATTATTTTTAATTTCTTTTTATTTATGTAGGGATTTAAAAAAGGTTTGCAAAAGATAATAACAATATGTAAATAAACAGAGACAGAATTTATGGACTTTAAAACTTAAGGTCTTTAAAACATTGAATTAATTAATCATTTGCCTATGCATCCCAAAATATATGCTTATGTTACATCAGAAGGGTTTTAAACTTCAGTCATAGACAGACATTTTTCATGAGTCTTTCTACTGTATTTTCTACTATATCGCTTTTGTGATAGTATATAAGATAGATAAAACGCTATGAATAATATAATAATATATTCTTCAATCATGATCCAAAATTTCTTGCCACTGATTGGCTACTTAAAATGCCAATCAGTGCCTGTAAAGTGCATCCAATGAAATCAATGGGAGAATGCCATGTCACTGACAGCATAAGCAGCCAATCAATGGCAAGAAAGGGCTCCAATTGAAAGCAATGAGAAGACTTTACATGTGTGCATTGAGATCTAAACAGAGCCAGCAGTGGAGCTGACTGGAGGAGAGTACATTGCATGTCTGGAGATGCATTTGGCTCAATGTATCTCCTGCAGGGCATTTAGCTGGGGAAGGCAAATGCTTTTGGTGGGATTTTGCAGAATACACCCATTGGTTTCCAAAATGGACCACATGAAAATGTAAAGGGACTACACGTCTATCATATGCAATAATGTGCATATGACTGCTGGAGTGTACCCTCAACAGGATAATTTAAGCATATCAAACAACCAGTGGAGGTTAATCCCTAGCAGCAATGTATTTTAGGTTCTGTTAAATACTTTCATGATGTACAAATAATACAACAAAGCACAACCTCAATTCAGTTTACAATAATTGTGGATTTTTACAATTAGAATCTACATTTTTTTTATCAAGTTTTGAAAAACAGAAGTACATATTTTTTCCCAAACAATTCTGGTGATTTAAATCTGGCTTGATATTTTGCTGTAGCATGCTCTAACAATGTAATGCCAGAACGGTTAAGAACTTTGGCAGGGACTGTATTTCTGTCAATTAATGAGATGCTCCATGACCCTGTAACTGAGTGATCTCAGCAAATCAATTAACTCAGTGAAGTAAACAGATCTGTCCCTTTTGCTGTGGAGTAACCTGATATTTCATCCTGCTTTTACCAACACATTGAATAGAGAAATCACACCTTGACATTTTACAATCTGAAAAATGTGTTCAGTTAAGATAATAATTACAAGTTGCAGAGATACTGTTAGTATTGTTAAAGAGGAAATTATCGTATGTAAAAAGAAGGTTTTCTAGTATTGTGAGTTTCTCAAGATTTTAGAAAATCTCATAACTAGATCTATAATATTTAAAATATGTTATAATTTTCCATATACATTCTCAATACACAGAATACAGTATTTAAGATGAGAATGCAAGTTTTAAGGCAAGGTGTCTCCCTTTCCACTGAAAAAATGTGTAAACAAGAAAGCATTGCATTAAATATAAAAACAATTTCAAACACCAACAGCAAAAATTATGTGTTATAAATGCTTGCTATTTAGAATATGTTTTAATATATCATAACGTCCACCTGAAGGTCTTAACAGAAAGAAGCAACCACCGCTGGTTCTAACCCTTGTGTGTATGCTGCCAACACATTTCATTGGTTTCACTGGTTTCCTCAATGTGTGCATGCCCTCATCATGGAGACTAAGAGCAGAAGGTCTTAGTTTGGCACTCTAAATGATCAATATCGGCAGAGAAGTGATCTGAACCAATGGAGTCACAGATCTCTGCCTGTAAGACCAGCACCCAAAAACATTAACAGAGGGCCAGGAGCTGTTGAAATTTGCAGATTGCACCTACAGCTCCTATGGTCATGCAACTGTAATCTTGAGTAAGCAAAGGTGATTGTAAATGAACCAAATAAGTAGCCCTTTTCCTTCCAGATGGTAATCACAGGACAGATGTTCAAGCAAATGATAAAAAAGGATTACAACAATAGTGGGCAGGAAAGGCCATCTCATATGTATTGCCAACACGTCTGTATGTGGATCACATTGTATGGCACTATAGAATATAATAGCTATATATAATCAAGAAAATAATCATAATAATGTGGTGATAGCAGTGATCCTGCAATTCAATGTGTACATTTCTGGGTAACTAGAACTAGTAGTAGATCCTGTTTTTGTGCTTTTGATCAAAACATTACATGGATCCAGTTCTCAGTGGTTTTAAGTGTGCTTGCTATATTTTTCCTAAGGAAAATGAAATGCAATATTACATGCAAAAGTAGTGTCACAGGTGTTCTGCTAATAATGCAAGTGAAATAACACACACATTAATGAGATTTAGATAGGGCCATTTCATTTCAAAGAATTAAAGACCTGGGTTCTTCACAAGCTCTAATTTAAGTCTTGATTGAGTTACAATCTAGCTTTGATGAATGAAGAGGTCGGCATGAAAGATGTGATCATTGATGAAAAATATGCAGTGGAGAAAAAACTAAAATGATGAAGAAAATGACTGAAAGTTAAATCAATGTGAGGTTAAAGGTCAACTAGAAGCCTGCTGTTAGCGTGACAAAGTGTGTTCAATAATCTCATTTGATATGTAAAATAAGTACTGTATACTTACACCGTATGCAGATATCCACATTCTTTTTTTTAATAATAAGTATGCAATGCACCTTGTGCTATAAATATTACCCAGTGGTAAAATATTTCATCCCCTGTAAGATTTGTGTACCTGAAATTCCCTACCATGAAACTGATTCACAAGTAATGGAGAAGAATACTAAAAGCTAAAGTAACGAAATAATGTTATATATATAGCAGATGTTTACAGTTAGTCAATTTGGGACAATATTAAAATATTAGGATAGTTTTCTCTGATAATTAAAAAAACATTAGAGGGTTTTGTCCTTCTGGTGTCATCTGGTGTTATTTTAGTATAAAAGGTCACATGGGGCCTCCTTTTGTTCATGTGAACCCTTAGAAAGTATTGTTTGAAATTGTTGCATTCATAATTAAAATAACAAGTGAATTGCTCTAGTGCTAAAAAAGGCAGATTCATACATCCCCCAAAACCTGAATAAGCAACCGACTTGGGAACTCTCCAAATGTGCCTGAGGAATAATTGTTATGCCGGCTTCAAGGCAATCTTCTTGCTCTGGACAGGGAGTAGTGGTGAAAAGCTCCTTCCATCATCAACTTGGCCAGAATTTACACCCAGCATATTAACGTAAAATGTCTCAGATGCATACCACCAAATGAATACCACCTCTGTCGCATGAACCATAGGAAGTCCAGTGACCCACATTATTCCTTACAACATTGTTCTCTTTGATATCAAATTACATGATTTTGTTCACAAAACTATCTGCTACAATTCACTGTTGTACCATGATAATGATCATTATACTGTGTATCAACATGCATAGTTTGATGTAATTGGAGATAGGTAATGTACGCCCTGCTTTTTTGGTCTGGTGGGACAAGAGGAAAATATCATATTTCATATTATACAAGACCACATTTACTTCTAATATGTAGCCAGATCTTATACACACACTATTATAAAGTCAGAAATCAGTTGTTATTAAATACACTTAATGACACCTTTCTACCAATATGTTGCTGTCACTACAAATTAAAGGATGCATGTGTTACCCCCCCAGATGTAAGACACTGGAGATGTTATAGAACCAAAGACAATGTAAATCTTTTGTTTCCATTCATGAAGTCAGGAAGGCTACAGTTACTGATATATGGTAAATATGCAGTATTATAAAATATAGATTGTTACATTGTAAATTATTAAAAATGTAATATTTTATGAAGTACCTAGAGATGTAAAACTACAAAAACCCTTTATTTTTCAACACGTTATATAATCAAACAATATATATAAAGCAAAAGACAACATGCACCGAAAGATCACCAACAGTGGCAAGTATATACGGTGTGTATGGGTTCAAAAGATAAAAGACCTAAATGCTGTCCATGAACAAGAGGTTGCAACACCAAACTGCATCCTGAGCAACACCATGAGTTCTCATTAGAGATGCCAGATACAAAGTGCGTGCTTGTTTAGAAGACATGATGCCACGACAACAATGTCACAGAAGGCATTTTAAAACAGGAGAAAGTACTCGGTGCACCATCCCATAGCTAGAGATACAACGGCATCCCAAGGAAGGACCCTGACAAGGGGTTAAACAGAATGTATGGAATGCAGAATTCATCTCTTTGAGAAAGTGATGTCAAATGTGTCACTTCTTAATCGCTCCAATTTTTTTAATCTCATGCAAAAATATAAAAATGAGTTTCTATATTTATTTTCCAGTCTTATAGTATAACCTAAACAGTAAAACTGATTTAGCTTTGGTGCTTTCGGGAAAAATTAATACGGTGATTAAAAATGGAAATTATATGTTTCCTCGATGAACGGGCTTCTGGTTGCATCTTTGAAGGATTGGTTTTCCCTTTAAAGGTTTTGTCAGGCTGACCATGCTCTTTATTTATCTGCTGCACAACATGCTTATGCTTCTCCTATTCACTCTGCAAATTTATGATGCCCTATTAATCTTCGGCCCTGCTGACTATCTCTGTTACAAAGTGTCAGCAGACTTTTGTACCTTGCTAATGTACAAAGGGCTTCCTATGAGTAATATCAGCATTTTGCCTTTTAATTGCACATATAATTTTTAGGTCTTACAGCTAATAAGGGAATTGAGACCATACTTCATCACTGTCTCCAATGGTACTCCAGGGGTGTAGGGACTGTTGAAGCTCTTATAAGAATATAGCCGCACTTGTTTCTCTCATACAGAACATGATGCCAGATGAAAGAGGCTGTGTTCTGAGCATTAAATTCCAATGGAATTCACTGGGATACATAAATAATCCATTTGAATTTACTAACCTTTTTAGAGGACTTTGTGGGGTATATGAACTAAATTACATCCTGATATAAATACTGCATGAACTTAAAAAGAGAAGACGGTGGCATTTTTATTTCTTCAATGTCAAAATTGTTTATGAAACAAAAGTTCACATTTTCTTCCTTTCTGACATCACTTTTAACAGAGAGAATTATGACATTGAACAGTATGCATTCTATACATATATAGAGTATTTTATGTGGCTTACACAAGTACATAACATATTTGGAGCATTTTGCTCATTATACCGTCATTAGCTACCTCATTAGGTAGGTTATGCAGACTCAAACCTCTTTAGAAGGTCACAGCTATTCACAATGTAATAAGTAAAACATTTCTCAAATGCCTCTATCTCAAGCTTCCTTATACCATTCTATATCTTTTGTATGTTCAGTTACATTTCCAAGCTATACTGCCAAAATGGCTTGTAATGGCGGCTACATGTGGCAACGAATGGACAAATCCTAAGAAATTTTGGGTGATGAGTTTAAAGAAGGGTTTGAAAATACTCAAATGGGTTGCTATACCCATATATACCCCAATATATAATTTGTGTGGGTACATTAAATGAGCTAAACATGAGCACCGCAAAAGTGTTAATTTCACATATGGTACAAAAAAAGTCTGTCTTCAAGGGGTTAAAATGCACTACTTTATGTAAAAACTTCTGATGTACAAAATTGTATAAAAAAAACAACTCAAAATCCGGAAAAAATTAAAATACTTTACAGTAGTGTACCTCAAGAAATTACCGGGAATTTAAAAACAGTACTTGTATTACAATATATGACCATTTTTACCAAAACATCTCTAAAATGCAACACTATGGAGTGTAACAATAGAAATCATGTGGGAGCTGAATTGTATTTTCTATTTTCATATTAGTTTGCCTTATTTGAAAATGCAAGGTAGACTATGTAAAGGCCAAGACGCTAAGGCATAACTGCTAATGTATCTAGAATCATACTAATGTCTAGTGTGTTTTATGATTTATTGAAACAATACTTAAATAGAGGCTACCATGGCTATTTAAAGATAATTTAAAGGAACAAACCCTCAGTTTTTGCTTACGTTTGCTTTCCCTTGAGGCCTATGTACAACATATTCTAATATTTTTGTTTCACTCCAGACTGCTCCATAGAGACCTGTAATTGGTGCACAAGTTCAAATTAGATTGCCATGTTTTAAAAAAGCATGGGTCATTTCACATCAGCGCCTCTTAATATGAAGCCACATGCCAGAGTCTTAGGCACAAAAATAAACCATTCTATGTACTAAAAGGCAGTAAAAGAATTATTGATAGTTGGTGAAAAAAAATATTTGAGAGCTGTCGTGGAGATTTCTGAAGTATGCAGATATACTCATAATTGGTATATATCTTCTCATATAAGCTTTTGATGTTTCATACTTTTACATTATTGAAAGCAAAAAGTATCAACAACTCACATATGACAGACATCCTACACCATGTCATTACTGTGTTCCCAGACCTTTGTTATACACTGAAAATAATAAAATGATCTAGGCTGGGGTGCAATAACTGATTGAAGTTATATATCAAAACAAAGATGACAGACAACCATGGTTGGTTAATGGTCCCCTGAACATCATAAAGTAAAACAGATTTATTACACATTACATTTAGTTTTTGTTACTGATCATTTTAGTTATATTTGGAGTTATTTTAACATAACAGGAGTTAGTATATGATAGAACTGCACAAAGGCCCCGACTGGCTATCTAGCACCCGGATCTGCTGTTCCAGCAGTATAAAAAAGGAATGAGTGCCTGCGCACAATCAGCTGGCAGACATATTTTGGCCTTAATTTCATTATGATCAATTATATTGATTATTATTAAGTTGATTATTATGACCATTTAAACTTGTATTCATGCAAATTTTAATAAATGCTCCCCTGGATCAATAGGGAAGTATACATGACTGCTGGCCTAGGCGTTTAGTTGTCTGCCAGTTTTCTCCTTTTCTATTGGGAGAGCAATCGTTGCAAGGTTGGGGTTAAAGGAAGGTAAGAGAGATGCCATACTTTGTTCCCCTTCCTGAGCAGCTTGAGTCTTTTTGCCCATTTAGTCTATATTGTGTTGCCACAGCGGTGGTGCTGCCCCCCTGCCAGAGCTTATCCAGTTTTATATCAATGACTTCTCCCCGGCAGGCTTGGGAATGCATGTCCTAAAGGCATCCTGTAGCATCTTTCAGATTAGGACTCTTGGTTATGTGTGCAACGACCGCCTTCAAGGTTTTAAAGTCCTGTAGATGGTGGCTTGTTTAAGGCTATGTTCCTGTTTTGCTCGATCCGGATGTTGTGGCCAAAAACCCTACCCATCGTAATCTGGTGTTGTGCCTCTTATTTTGGTGTGGATTGTTAGGGTGCTCCTGATTGCTATATGCCTAATAAATCAAGTGTATATAGGTTAGTTACAAGAAAAACTAATTCTCATGGTAATTAAAGTTGTTAATGTTATTGCCCTGTAATTTATGTTCCTACAGCTTTAACCTAGGACACACAGGTTTCATGTGCATTATATTGTGCATGGCTATATTTTGTGTGACATACTTGTCCTTGTACACTGTACTGTTCTACTAGTTGGAAATAATCATAAAGATTAACACACTAACTCTCGACCATGCAGAAGCCAGGATGTCCAAACAAGCATATCTGGCCCAAGGACATGCAAAAAAATAGTATTAAACATGTGTTCATGAAATCTATGTATCTGTTAAAATGTTAAAATGTATACGTCTCAACAGTCTCAGTTTTCATGGTACAGTCCTGATTTTCAGGCACTGGTCCACTGTCCTGGGTATCTGCATTTTCCGGGGCAGTGGGGAGATCCTCTGACCTTTCCTAACTGAACGACAGGGTTTAAAATCAGTGGAGGACTATGATATTGTAGCAAAACCTCCACTACGGCTCCTGCTTTGCCGTCCTTGTGAAATGTTTCGGTAAGCCCGTTGGGTGTCCACACCTCCCACCCTGCCCACCTGTCCTTTGCAACACCCCAATGCAGGTCTCCACATTTATATCAGGATACCTGATATGTTGGAGGCTATGAAAATGTTATGTTTGTTAATCTTATACGCTAATAATTCATACTTGCCATGAGCTAATGCAGAATAACACAAAATGTAACACAATGTATTGGCACTACTAGAAAAATGTCACTAATATAGAGGTATGAAAATGTGCACTTCACAAAGCATTTCACAAAGAGCACATTGACCAACATTGTGAACCTTCTGAGAAATGTGGGTCATGGAAAGTTCATGCCTGATTACCTAAAAAACAAATCAGTGTCACTGAAAAAGCTTCCATAAAAGTGTGTCTATTACATCAATTCTCCACATAATTATTATTAGCCTTGTAATAGCCGTAATGAGCCAGGTTTTTTTGCTGATTTAATACATTTTGCACAAAAAAAACATGGTATCACATTTGTGTGTCACTTAATAAAGATGTTCTTAACATATTACTAAATAGAAATGTTTTAACACACGTGCAAGGTCACATTGAGCTCTAGTTTTTGAGCTTTGTAAAGCAAATGTGACAATAATGGGGTATGCTTGTTCATGAATGTAATTTATGAGAATACGTTGCTTCTTGTACCCTTATGACTGTATATGGATGACCCCAACACGGATGTATGGAGGAGCAGAGCGGAGGTGGGGCCGCCCCGGGAATGTACTTAGCTGCTATTATAGCAGAAATAGGGTGGGCTGTGAGCAGAAACAGGTGGGGAACTAGCAAAAGAAAATACCTCTGTAATTACTTGGAGAATAAAGCATTGCCCCAGATGCCTGGAACTCCACTATGATACCAAGGGAGAAACTCAGAGTGCCTAGATATGCAAATTAATTAGTCAGTAAAAGGTATTTATGGCAACTACCTTCCCCTTTTTGTTACTGTTATTACAACAAATGTTTACTATAATGTTTTAAGATGAACCAATGTTTTGAAAAAGTCAACTTAAACTTTCAAAGTTGCAACCGGCTTTCTCTGAACTGAAAAAATTCAGAACAGCTCAACCAAGAATGGACATCCTTTTAATAGCCTGTCCTATGGTGTGTCCCTGGTCAGAAGCCTCTCAAGTTTTAGATCACTTGTGCCATTACAGAGGAAACAATCTCCATCAACACACAAATCTGATCTCAGACCTTTTAGTATGTTATTGTATCCTTTGGGGATTTTTTGATGTGGATCTCAAGAGTAAGTCCTGCTTGCTCCCTTGTACCAAAACCGGTTCCCATGGACAAGGTCTATTAAGGCTGAAACACATGACTGGGGTTAGGGTAAGCTATTATGCGGCTGTCCATTCTTGACTCACTTGATCTCAAATCTTATGTTTTATCACAGAATATAAATCACGTTTTTAAAATACTGCTGGCACCTTAAGAAAAACCTGTATTATATGTATATCAGTGTTAAAGTTACATGTTAAAAAGTTTAGCCTGATCTACAGTGGCAAAAATCTTTTAATGCTTCATATGATTAGTTGCAATATTGTTTGTACATTACAGCCTATATACAGATAAAATTGCGATTTCTTCAACTCAAGATGTACTAATATAATGTAAAGATTTAACCAGTGGTACATTCATCACAGTTAATATACTCCAGTTGTAGAGCAGTTGGGAATTTAGAATACATCTTGCCTAAACCATAACACGCTTTTTGCTTAAACCTAGTGGAACTCATGTGGGCCATTGAGTTTAAATTGTGATATTACCACACTTTGATGTCTACAACTTAGCTGCATAAAACAGCCTCCTGACACTTATTGTCTACAAAGAAACGCCAAATGTTTGTGTCTTATGGGCAGGAAATACTTTGATATTATTGATTTTTTTAAATCTCTTAAAGTAGTTAAACAATCAAGAAGTGCAAGATATCGCTTAAGCCTAAGGTGTGAGAATTTCAAATGAATCCTTAAAAATACAATAAAACAAAGAGTAAAATGACTAAGAAAGGAGATAAGTAAAGACGAATTCCTATGACAAAATATAGTATCGACAGTCTCATCTGGACAATGCATCTGTAAAGAACATTGAACAGGTCATGTAGAATAATGAATTTAACTTTTAGAGATTTGTGCACCATTCCAATATCAGGATTTTCATATAAAGTTTTAAAAGAGCATAGAATGCATGCGAATAGTTTCTAATTGCAAAACTGCAGTGGTGGAAAGAAAATAATGGTTCATTTCTTAAAGTGTAAAGAGATTTTATTACCTCCAGAAACAAATGCCCACTTAAGAATACGTTAAATAGATTGGGGAAAATATGGACTTGTGTCTTTTTAACAAGCCAAATTAGTATGTTACCATGAGTAGTATAACATTGTTGCCCCGTTAACAAAATGCTTGAAAATGCTGAACTGTGTTATGTGTTCAGTAAGAGTGAAGTAGTCTTAATATTTAATAATTTGATACAATAACATCAGTGATGCAATCTCCATAGCAACCAATGCAATGTCCCTCTGTATTACTCTCCTTATTATTCCACTTTTCACACCTGAACTGCTCTTTATACATAATTCACTTGTGTCCAGCATTTTCTAGATGCTAAAATAATGGAAGAGCTATATCTGTGTATTTGTAGACAGAACTAGTCAGTGTACATTATGATTTTTGCTGTTGGGCTGCTGGGAAGTCCCTCCAACGTGAAAGGCCCCAGTCTGCCTTTCAAAATTATAGTGTAGATTAATTAACATAATTACCCTAGGTACAACAGCAGCCTCTTTGGCTTATAACAGGGATCCAATTGCCTTATTGGACAATCAGGCTTCCTCCAGACGACTACTTAATGGGCCGGTTAAAAAAAAGAGATTGTTGACCTCACCAACCAGTCCATTGACACTAGGAAGGACTGTGTTGAGTCAGCACAGCCTCCATAGTTTACTTCCTCGCGACGCCACATGCAGAGCGCCGGGCAGTGGCGTCGCTACAGGGGGGCAAGGGGGGGCAATTGCCCCCCCTAGGTTAATCCTTGCCCCCCCTGTTGCCCCCCTGCCAAATTTGGAATAAAGTCGCAATGCGACTTTAAATCCCGTTTTTTTTTTAATTATTATTTTTTTTTAAATTTGGAGGAGAGAGAGGGTGCAGCCCGCGTAAGATCGGCAGCCAAGGCAACCGATCTTACGCGGGCCGCACCTCGAGCCCTGCTACTTACCTGTGGGAGGGTCTTCTGCACTGCATAGAGGAAGCGGAAGCCAGAAGAGAAGGCAGAGGGAGGCCGCGCCCCCTGCTGAGGTCTGTGAGCGGCACCGGAGAGCTGCAGTGCAGGTAAGGGGTGGGGAGGGTGTTTGAATGAGTGGGGAGGGTGTTTGAATGAGTGGGGAGGGTGTTTGAGTGTAAGTGCTGGAACCTAGGCATGATGGGACTGTGATTGCTGCTAGCAATCACAGCAAGCACAGTCCCATCATGCCTAGGTTCCAGCATTTACTGGTTGGATGTGTAAGTGCTGGAACCTAGGCATGATGGGAGTTTGATTGCTGTTAGCAATCACACTCCTATCATGCCAAGTCAGCCAGTACATGCTGGGGGGCAGCTAGCTAGGTTTCAGCATGTACTGGCTGACTGGCAGCAATCACAGTCCCATCATGCCTAGGTTACAGCACTTACACATCCATCCAGTAAATGCTGGAACCTAGGCATGATGGGACTCTGCGTGCTGTGATTGCTGTTAGCAATCACACTCCTATCATGCCAAGTCAGCCAGTACAAGCTGAAACCTAGCTAGCTGCCCCCAGCAGTATGGGGTCTGTACCAGCATGTAGTGGCTGACTTGGCATGATAGGAGTGTGATTGCTAACAGCAATCACAGTCCCATCATGCCTAGGTTCCAGCATTTACTGGATGGATGTGTAAGTGCTGGAACCTAGGCATGATGGGACTTTGATTGCTTTTAGCAATCACACTCCTATCATGCCAAGTCAGCCAGTACATGCTGAAACCTAGCTAGCTGCCCCCCTTGTGTATTGATGCTGCCAGCAGTATGGGGTCTGCACATCACTTACAGCCACCCTGTAACAGCATGTACTGGCTGACCTGGCATGATAGAAGTGTGATTGCTAACAGCAAAAACAGCAAGCACAGTCCCATCATGCCTAGGTACCAGCATTTACTGGTTGTCTGGGTATGATAAGAGTGTGATTGCTGTGTGGGCAGTGTGGACGCAACCTGTGATCTATGCCTGTAATTTAGGGGTTTTTAAATATACCTTTTAATGACGTGTTTTTATATGAATTCCAATTGATCTATACCTGCAAAGCTGGGTTTTTGTGTTATTCTGTAGAGCCGTATCTATGTATTTCCATACATTATTTATGTGTACCTGCAAATAAAGGGTTAATATGTCTTATTCAGCTGATTAATACCTGCAATGCTGTTTCCATGTATTTATTTGATCTATACCTGCAATGCTACGTTTTATATATTACTATTATTGTATACCTGCGAATACAGGATTTGTATGTCTGATTCTGTTTATTTGATATATACCTTCAGTGCTGAGATCACAAGTGAATATCAGTTGATCTATACATGTAAAGCTTGGTTTGTGTGTTAATGTGTTGATCTATACCTGCTATCAGCAACAGGGGCTAATATTAATATATATAGGCAGCAGGGGCATCAATACACAAGGGGCAAAAACACTAAGGGGGATATAAACGACAATGCAGTGTAAAAAATACATCCTGATGTAGATGTCTGTGACATCTACATGTCCTGGTGTGTGTATAGGTGTTGGTGTGGCAGAGCCTGTCCTGGTGTGTGTATAGGTGTTGGTGTGGCAGAGCCTGTCCTGGTGTGTGTGTTCAGTTGTCAGTGTGGCAGAGCCTGTCCTAGGGTGTGTGTGGGTGTCTGTGTGACAGAGCCTGTCCTGGTGTGTGTGCCCTCCTGAAGTTGTAGTGACTTCAGGGGACAAAACGTTCAAAACGACAAAACGTTCAAGGCCCTGAAATCATTTAGTGGAAAAGTTATTTATTGTGTTATAATATTTATTTCAAGGATTAGTCGCACTCAATTGTGGCTTCAGGCTTCCCGTGTTGAATGACCAAGTATTATTTTAGCCCAATAACAAAAGTATAATTCCATAGCACATTACTTTTGGAAATTATGAATGCCCCTCCAGTTTGACTGTGGTATCTTGTGTGCCCCCCCTATATATTGTTTCTAGAGTCGCCACTGACTGTACCACTATTAGTGTCTGGCTCTGTATATAGTGATAGGAGTTATGCTGTACCATATCTGTTCAGTAAATGTTTTTACTGTTCAGTAAATTTACTTTAATTACGTTAATTTATTTTTTCAGATTTCTAGTTTGTTCCAGATGTTCTTGTGGGTGTTTTTACATTTTAAAATTTGTGTGTTGTGCCACATACAGGATGCACCCCGGGTGCCAAAAAGTTTAGGTACGCCCCTGATAAAATGTAAACCGCTATGACTTGTTATACTACAGGATCTCACAAAAGTGAGTATACCCCTCACATTTTTGTAAATATGTTATTATATCTTTTCATGTGACAACATTGAAGAAATGACTCTCTACTACAATGTAAAGTAGCGAGTGTACAGCCAGTATAACTATAAATTTGCTGTCCCTCTGCAGCACTGCTGGCAGCACTCATATGTCTATTTCCCAAAGACAGCCTCTGGATATGACGCTGAGCACGTACACTCAACTTCTTTGGTCGACCATGGCGAGGCCTGTTCTGAGTGGAACCTGTCCTGTGAAACCGCTGTATGGTCTTCCCCACCATGCTGCAGCTCAGTTCTTTGCCATGAGGTGTCATGTTAAACTTAGAGTGACCAGTATGCGTGTGAGAGTGTGATAACATCAAATTTAACACACCTGCTCCCCATTCACACCTGAGATCTTGTAACACTAACGAGTCACATGACACTGGGGAGGGGAACGGCTAATTGGGCCCATGGTCAGTGTGCGTTGTCCAGACACATACTGCATACATATGGGAAAAAAATCCATCACATTAGCACAGAATTCATTGAGTTATGGTACAGAATAAGGCCTTTGTAGCGCTAGGCACTGTTGTGGCTGTATGTAATATACAAGTAAATCACGCATTGTTTTTTATTAAAGTGATCACTTCCCTTTGTTGAAAGGCTTTGCCACATTTCCATCTTTTGAGACCTGGTTTGAAAGTGGTGCTTAGAAGTTATCTATACATTGAACTGATGCAAAAAAGCAAATTGTTCTGAGACTTACAATAACCTTCTTTATATAGTAATTGTGGTTGGTGATCTATTCCTTTGTGAAATATTTAGGTTTGTGTGACTCACCCATTTGGTGTTTTTTTTAAATTATTATTTCTGTTTATCCAAGGGGGGCACAAAAGTGATTAATGCTGCAACTGTTACATGAAACATAATAGGTAGCAAAAAAGTTTAAAATAGTAATGTCTGTAACAGAAACACAGCTGGGTGTTTTTGATATGGAAGATGTGTTATCTTCTTAGAATGAGCTTAGCATTTATTTGCACAGAAATATTATTTAAAGCTATAAGACATAAGCGGCCATAGAGGTCTGTCATGGGCCACTTGGGTCATTCATGTGTGATGACCAGTATCATTTATCTCCTGCATACTGGTTAATGTCTTTGGTGGGTTGTCTCTATGGCTCAATTTGTAGTGCTTTGTTTGACAATGACTAAGAAATGTATCTCACTACCATTTTGTGATATTTTAACCCTTTCAGGCCCAAGCATTTTCATAAACAAAGGACCAAAGAATTTTTTTGTACTTTATACAGTGTTTTTTTATAAACCATGATTCCTTTTTTCCATATTTGATGAGCCTGCACAAATTATACATCATTTTGTTCAGGAGAACCTAGAAATCAAATACATAAAACATAATAATTATTAGATAAAATTGATAAACTAGATTTAAAAAAAAAAAAAAAAAAACATACAAAAATTGCAAAAAATTAAATGTTTGCAGCCTTGCTTAAATTTTCTTCTATACTGTAAGTGCCACAGCTGAACAATGACCAAATGTATGTTCAGCAACATCCCCTGATTACAGTCATACCCCAGATATGTATTTTTTATGTTCTAGAGGCCCACATCCATGCTTAACAAATGACCATATATTACATATTTATTAATACTATTGGTTTGGGGGTAGTAATCTTTTTATATAGTTTTTACTTATAGTGGAAGGACTAAAGGGGCATGTTTTTTATTTTGGTTATCTTATTATTTTAATTTTTTGCACTGTTCCCAATGTAGTACGGCAGGATCATACATTTTTTATGTCAGTGATGTCATGGTTACATGATTGGGCTCCCAATCAATTATATTGTTGTTTTAATCATTTACTTTATATATATTTTCATTTTTGGGGTATTTTGGTCAATTGAACTAGTTTAGAGACAATTATTATAGTCAAATATTTTTAAAAGAATTTTTATTTTCAAATCATTTCAATATTTTAATGTATTATTCATACTAAATGTTGGACTACATCTAAAAATGGTATCAAAATTAAGCTCTATTTTTCTTTAAAAAAAACAATATATCATCTGTGTTGGTGCATAAAATATTACACTTACCTGATTCCAAGCTAGACTCAAGACAACAAAAAGGTCTGCCTTTAGGCTAGGTTTCCACTTGTTCTTTTTTTCCTAAAAATGCCCATAAAAACGCCAATTCAGCCACACGGCATTTTTTTTGTGAAAAAACGCTGCAGCCAGATGTAAGCTGTTCTTCAATAGGAAATCGCACAATGCCATATCCACTTGGCGTTTTTCTGTTTGGCGTTTTTTCAGTCCTCTTTGGCGTTTTTCTGCTTTTTTGGGCTCTGTGGCAGTTTTTCAAAATCACAGCATGTTGACACTCTGGTGTTTTTTGCAAGGAAATCTTGGCGTTTTTCTCCAATAGAAGTCTATGGGAGAGAAAAAACGCCATGAAAAAGCCATGTGGGTTTTGCCTTGGCGTTTTTTATGGTGTTTTTTTTTCCACAGTTACAATGCAGAGGATGGACCCAGTATCTGTGTGTCCTATGAGAAATAGGCTGGAAACAAACAGTTTCACACAAAACAAGGTTCATATTGAACTTTACACCATTTGGAACAAACAAACAAACCCAACGCATCAACTGGATCCTGCGTGCCAAAAGCAACAGCAAAGAATTTGCACCATCATTTGGGGCCAATCTTCCTAGAGGAGCAGACATTCAGAATAAAGCATGCCTTACAAACCACAAAAAAGAGACAAAAGGGTCCGCCGGGGCGCGTTTAAGTAGAACTCTACCAAGTAAATGACATCAGGAGAGGGCAGATACTTGCCATTTATCCGAATCCCTTTTAGCTGGGTGAAAATTCCAACGTGTAAAGGCTACACTGCCTGAGGTAAAAAAAAAGCAATTTCCACAGAAAGGCTAAAACGCCAGAAAAAACTCCAGAAAAACCGCCAAAACGCAGGAGAATGCAGTGGCAGTTTTCGTGGCGGTTTTCCTGGCTTTTTTCATCAAGAAAAAGACGCAGGACAAAAACCCAAGTGGAAACCTAGCCTAAATGTGACATAATACATAAATTCTGATGTTAGAATCTATTGATTTATGTAGTGCGGCTATTCGGACTCATCAAAAAATGCATGACTAGTTAGCAGAAATTTCTTTTTTATGTTACTTTGTGACCAGTTGACAACTAATTACGCTGCCTACCCTAGGCCTAGATTGGCACATGGGCCCCGGACAGTGCCCCATACCCTGCAGTGTGCAGAAAACAGCTGGATATGAATGGCAGCATGCTCTGTGATTATAACAACGTAACGTCTGGCCAAATGTATCCAGCCGGCGGCCGCACGTACCTCATTCGGTAGCCGCTGATCTTATAGTGCCACGGCTGCTTAGTCATGCCCAGTTCAGCCCCAGAGTAAGTCATTTAATAAATAAACAATACGTCTTATTTACGCAATTTATAGACACACTTTCTGGTGTTTATATATTATTTTGACTTTTAGGACTGCAGGGCATTGTGATACATTTATACGCACCAAGTAGTCTTAGATCAAAGAAAAGATTTTCAGTCCTTTAAAAAGTGACATTTAGGGAGGTATGATTTGCGCTGTCTCACAACTGAGGAGGTGAGTGGGAAATCTCATACAATAGCTAGCAGAATACACTTTTTAACATTCATTCTTGCAATGTACATAGTGATGACATATTTTGTTATGTGAACAAGGTTTAATTAAATATCCACTTCTATTAGTTTATTTTAAGCAAGACCACTCATTGTACTTGCTGGGGGATGCTTTTTAAGTGCAGCAATGCAAGGGGTTAATATGTGCTGGAAAGTACTTTTTGAGTCTTCATGTGTGGCAGTGACATCATTCTTAGAGGGAGTTGTGTGGTACTCATCAGCATGCGTGTGTTAGAGACAGAGAGCCGGACTGCTTCACAAACTATTAGAAGTCAGTGTTAGCAGCAGATCAGCAGGAGCCTTGAACTTCACTATGTCTGACGACCTCAAGGAGAAGCGCAGAAAGCAGGCACAGCCCAAACGGAGTCATGGTGAGCCCTAGCACCTCATGTATTATTCATAAAGACAAAAAGGGGACACACGGCTGCTGAAAGTGAATACTGAAAGTGAATAGTGATCGTGAGCCTTCATTCAGTTTCTTATTCTTCTTTAACAATCGGAGTGCTGGAGTGACAAGAAACC
Source organism: Spea multiplicata (assembly GCA_009364415.1). Lineage (NCBI taxonomy): Eukaryota > Metazoa > Chordata > Amphibia > Anura > Pelobatidae > Spea > Spea multiplicata. Next base: position 125,615 of record VKOC01000803.1, on the reverse strand, counting down.
CACGACAGCTCTTATGACCTAAGAATGAAAGGGTTAACAATGTTTTGACAGTCAACATTTTAGTGTTAACGGCGCCAACGCCAAAGCATAGTGCAGAGCACTGTGCTGGGGAAATAACAATTGTGTGAGGTTATCCTAGGTAGTGATTTAAAGTTATTTAATGTTATTTGGTTAACCGTCACAGGACCTCATATTTGAGCTACATATTTTAAAAAAGGTATATCTCGTTACATTGCATTGGCATTTCCTATTATACATTTTATTTTGTTCCGCAAAAAAAGTCTGTGGAACATGACAGTGCCATAGTTTGGTATTCCATAGGACTGGCAAAAAACATCATACCCATAAGATTATTATTTCTTTCAGAAGACTATTGATTATAATATACAATGTTTTATCTGGACAAAACCAAACTGAAGGTAAAATTAGATGTGTACGTTTTGACACAGATGAGTTAAAAGAAAGTACATACGTAATAAATGTATAGATTAATAATGTATTTCCAGTGCTTATTTGAATCTGTAGTTCTTGTTATAGGCCTGTCCTAGGAAGACGTTATTTAAGTCATGCAAAGCTGATAATGCAAAGACTTCTAAATATTTTATCAAAATGTATTAATCTGGAATAGATTTACCATCGTTAAAACAAGAATGAAAATATTTGAAATTCATATGTTTACTTATGAAATTTCTTAAAATTAATTCTGTGCATTTTCATTTTACGCATGTGATAGATATTAAATATTAAGTTATTTTCTTTCATTTGGGGACCACAGGGGTAAAATCTCATAAAAAATATTGTTAATGTTTTGGGGGTTTTTTCACTTTTTTTACTAAATAACGATACATGTGCGTAGCCTTTAAATCAGAGAATATATGCCAATAAACAGTGCCAAAGTGGCATTCTCTTTAAATGTTTCTTTGTATTCCCAAATAATAATGCCCTGCAGGTGCAGCGTATGTGAGTTCAACAAGTTAAAAAGTTGCAATTTCTAAACGATACACAAATTGTATCACCCTGATTACTGAATGCATGCAAACGAAATCAAGTTATACAAAATAACTTATACCTATGCAAGTGTACAGCAAACTCTTACAAACAGTGACTTATTGCAAGTATAGTAAGCAAATATGAATAATGTAACTTAATAAAACCTACAATCAAAAACTAAATTTCACATTTTCAGACAAATATCTAAAAAAGGCAAACATGATCATGAAATTATGTTATCCAGGTGGAAAAAGCACTTTCAATATTTTATATATATATCAAACGGTTTTAGATCACCAGGTATGTAATTGTATTTCTAAATGAATCCTCCGTATTAACCCTTAGATTTTACAATGAGCTAAAAATGCGTAAATTACGTATTTCTATAAATATATATATTTAGTGTGATCTTTCCATGAGTATTGAAAAAAATTATATCTTCTTTACTAATCTCCTCAAACCAACCGTTAAACAGTTATGAATTTTTACCGAGACCTTGAATTTCTAAAATGTACAGAGTACGACCATTCTCCCAAAGTTTAACCCTTTAGGCCTGGGCAGGAAAAGGCTTAATAAATGTTCAGTAAGAATTGCCGTCAGGCAAAAAGATAATTCATGTACATTGTACACTAGAAATAGAAGCCACGCAAACATTTTGAGAAAATCTATTTGTTAACACTTAATTATTTTACCAAGAGGGTGGTCGGTAAACGGAATAGCCTCCCACCAGAATTCATTGAGGCTAATACAGTGAGGGAATAAAAACATGCACGGGGCTGTCTTGAATCTAAGACAAAAACAAGGCCTGATTAAGTTTTCAGCCTTAGATCAGGAAAAATGGACAGACAAGATGGGCCAAATGGTTCTTATCTGTCGTCAAATTCTATATGTCTATGTAAACTACTGGGTGGTCACCTTATCTCCATCCATTCTATACCACAATCTCAAACCCACATACGTATTATCATCAGAACATTGCAGGTCGGCGCAGGTACACTGTTTGTGGAAAGACGTATTTAGAGAAGGTGTATGAGACTCTCAGAGAAGATCCAAACTGATTTAATATGAAAGTAACATTTAACATACGTGCCTGATTGCAGTCTGCACGAGTCCATGATAATTAGGAGAACATTTGTCTGATTATGTAAATTTCACTATAAACCCAGCTGTCTGCACCTGGAAAGGGATACTGAATTTATGCTGGACAAACTTAATGGAGACCCAAAGGTCAGATATGGCCCATAAAGTCCCACCCATTAGGTGCTATTCTGTTTGTAGATTCCGCAAACCTTATTATAGATTTCGGGTTGAATTTGAGCATTGACCAAGGGCTTTTAAACCACATGCATAGAATTATGCTTGGGACCATCACTGGATGCAGCAGGCGCCCAAGCATTTGTGGGATTTTCCTGGAGAGAGTTTTAGTGTGCTGTATCATTCTATTAGACTAACACGTTTATTAAAATTGTAAAAGCATATTACATATTTATTATTTACAGGTTTGGACGCTTTTTGTTGCAGTTCTTCTCGCTCGGTAGTTGATTACATAATTAAAGCTCATAGTGTTCATTGACCATGCAGTATTGTGAGCTTTTTCTCCACCTGTTGGCTTGCTTGCAGGTTAAAAAGGAGTGGGTTGTCAGCTTTCTGCCAAATGGGGCCAATGCTAGCTAAACTTACTTGCAGTGATACGAACATGTCAACGCAGCCAATGCTCATCATCCAGATCTGTCTGACAAACACTAACCATACAAGCCTGCTAAAAAAAACATAAAATATGGCATAATGCTGTCTCAAATCATTCATCCTTTTATACTTAAAAATAAACTGATCATGGCCCGAACCTTCAAACCAAATTAGTACCTGTGTTTTGCGGGTTAAATTAAAAACTACAAATGTTAATGTGTACATTTAATTGATTCTACATATTCTGCTGCACTGTTTAACGCATTTGCTGTAATTAGATATATTGCAATACAGTCACTTTACTTTAATTCTATCTAACAAAGAGACTTATGAGGACTTCAAAGCTAAAGTTAACCAAAAGCGGTGTAGGAATCGAGAGGATCATTATTAAATATAGTGATTTTAACATACAATTGAAGTGAGATATGTATATGTGCTAAAATAACCAGTTGCCGCTCCCTAAATCATTATCATGCTATTTTAGTGACCCAGGCACTTGTGTCATTTAGCAATGTATTAGATCTCAGGCTACACGATGAAGCAACTAAGGGCTTGGTTAACTTACTGAGCTGTATCAAAAATTCCACTGTGTGGTCAGTGTAATGTCAGCATCTTTATAACACCCACCTTAAAGATCCCCTTGCTTTCAGTAAAGCTACACTCCCACTCAGTGCAAAAGGTTCCCTTACTTCTATGACTAATCAGGTCCACTGCACATATTACCGTATTACATTTCTAGCGATGATCTGCTTATAGGGGACTTTATGATATTGCATAATATTTAATCCTAAGTAAAACCAGCTTCTTTTAAAATTCGAACTGTGCCATACGAGGGTTAACCAAGCCAAAAGGCGCGCCACTACCTGGGAATGCCTTGCCGTGGGCCATGAACCAGAGCCGCATTCATTCATTGTGGGCCAGGTATATTGTGTATTAATTGTAAGGAGTGCGCCTGATTTGGTACGTTGTCTAAGACAACATGGGGTCTTATTCTGGCACCTTAAAAAAATACAGTACTGACATTCCAATTGCTATGTTCTATCGCTCCAAATGAATTGGCTGAGCATTATGGGAGTTACGTCATGTATGACAAGTGACATAATATAACCTATACTTGTATAGGTATAATATTTAGCATTTGAAGCATGATTTCTTTCTGTGTATATCCCTGTTTTACATCCCACACTCTTTTAAACAAATAATGGAAACAGATGTATGGATATGGCAAAGAGACGGGCAACAGTTGGAAGTAGCATAACTACAGCTCCCATGATAGTTAGCTGGACACCGGGTTTTACTGCTTGTAGTTCAACAGCTGGTGAGCTACCCCTTGGCTTACCCTGAATTAGTATTCATATCCTGTTAACCCATGAAATGTAGAGACGAGAATGCAATACATTCTATTACAACATACTGCAGACTCTCCTGGAACACAAGTTGTGTAACTAAATATCTCATTTATGCAGACACTTAAAAATGTATCACATATCTGTAATCCCTCTTATACAGCTATAATACTAATACTATAAGCATCCCCCATTACAGGACAAACCTTAAGTGGTCTCTAGAGAAATGACTGGACATCTACTTGGTTAAAGAAATGTTCATAAGACTAGCAAACCTACAATAAAAAAAGACGTTTATCTTGATTATCCTACACAAATATGCACAATTATCTTAAGTACCGGGAAATGAGGTCACCATGCTGCGTCAGATCTTGGGATTTTCTGAAATGTGTCTCTGTTGTGAATACATTCCTAACTTGGGCCAGTCCCTGCACTTTCCTGAGCGCAGTATTCATAGCCAGAGGGAACAAATTTCCCCTGATCCAAGAAAGAGTCTAGGAGTCAAGGAGTGGGTACAAGAGAGAAAATTTAAAACGTGATCAAAGAAAAGTGTATAAAAATATACAAATCAAGGTTAATTGCATACCCTACAAGATTGCATAATATGTCAAAAAGCAAAACACGGTAGGTGTCCACAAAAAGTTAGAACCACCAACAAATCCCAAATAGTAGCTCATTCTTACTAAGAAACTCATTAGAATGGTGGTAATCCATGGGCCATATAGATATTCCTTACTATAAGCACAGTTTGGGTGCTCCAAAGTACCTAAGTGTTTTATACATTGCTATCATGTTCCACAGTGCTGGACAATGGGCAAACAGGACAAAACAAGCAGTGCATCACATGGCAATTTGGACTCACAGAAAGAAAAGGCTAGAAGTACCCTGCTCAAACAAACGTACAAGGTCCTGGGGCCTACTACAGTAAATGTACATTTAAATAAATTATATAACTCGCCATACGTATAGAATGACTCAGGGAGGATGACGGCTGGATCAGTTTGCAAGTCCGGGCCTATATTGACTGAACAGTAACAGTGTATGGTGGTAGACACCTGACAGCAGGAATGATGTTGGGAAAGGAGAGGAAGTCATAGGTTGGAGGAGGGAAGTTAGTTGAAAGGATTTCCTAAAAAAAAAGTCAAAGTAAAAGAGACCCTTGATGTATCATGCAGTTCCAGATGAGATGGGTGAACGGAATCACAAGTCATTGCGATTATGCTTGAAGAATCGCCTCATTTAAAAAGCCCAGTGCCAGAGATGTAATCAGGGTTCTTTACGCCAGGTGCAAGGTTAATGGGGGCCAGACATGTGTGTGTGTGTAACTGTTTGTGTGTAAGCGTGTAAACAGATTAGGTTTTCTTAACCAATCACAATATCGCAACATATTTATTTAAGGATCCCCAGTAAGTTTCTCATTCGCAAAAGGGACCAAATGCTTAGTCCAGTAAATGTTTCATCTCACCTCATCTACAATTTTCTCATGTTTTCATGTTTATGTAACATAGACCCTGGAAAACGAATCAGGTTATATTTTCTTTTCCAAACATGTATCTAAGATGTTTCGGTGTAGGTCATTTTTTTTTTTTTTTTACTTTCTGATATTTAAAAAGCACAAATATATTTTGTAGTCTAGCGCTAATTAAACTGGTTAATGTTTTCCGCTAGAATGTCAAATTTGCATTACTTATTAAGGGAGGCCTTCTTGTAGATATGAATGTAGGAATAATTATTGTTGTTATTAGTAATCATTAAAATAAATGAAATACAGAAATACTATATAAACAGTATTCTGCACTGTATTGCGGTGCCGACAAATAGGAAATTTAATCTACGTTAATTTATCTGTGTATTTGGACTCTTCTGCAAACGTGCTGAGTTTGGTTTTGCATTAATTGAGTTTAGACACGTCTACACATTTCTAGATGTGGTTTTTGATTTTTAGAATATCAGACTAAAATCAATTATCAATTTAACATGTGCAAACTTTCTGTAGACCTCATTGACTCATACAGATGTTTCTATTGACATTCAATGTAGCATTTTTGGAGGTTGTTGCCTACATTCTACCCCTGAGAATATGATTTTAGTCAGATTGTTAAATCTCAAACCATGCATTTTTCACCTACGTAAAAACTAATTAAGGTTAAGATTGGTCGTTCAATTGGAGTCCCTTGTTTTTTATCCACCAGTTTTTTGTCAGGGCTGGCAATGTGATTTGTTTTACCAAGAAATGATGGAAGATAAAGGAAAAACTGGAATAAATTATGATTACACATCTTATCAAACACTTTTAATTATCTATTTTTTATTATGAACTCTTATTTGAAATGTATTTTACTCAAATTCACCCTCTTGGTCAAATCTTGGAGGGACTTGCACGTTCCGGCATCTCACGATGTAAAACCATACTATATTTTTGAATTATACATTATACAGGCCCATTTCTATAAATGTATACGGGGAATCCCTGGTTAAGGTGAGTCACTAAATCTTGTCTTTATTTCCTGGCAACTAGGGGTTCCAGATGGCTGGTTAGGCAAGCTAAACATCATCATGAATAATTTGTAATAGCTTTCTAAGGTTTATTTTTTATTTTCTCTTATTTAAAAGTGATAATTTAATGACCATATTGATTTACATTATATTTACTTACAAGCAATTTTGTTTGCACTTTATAGACTTCAGGGTTTTTTAAGGTTTCTTTTTGCACTAATTCTTTTCTTTTTTCTTTTTTTTTGTTATGCAAGAGTAAAATCATATACACGCCAATTTGAAATAACCAAATGGCACAGTGAGGGCATAGAGGGTATTAGGAGAAGTGGGGAAAGAGTAAAATGAGGTGCTAGACAAAAGGAGGGGAGTGAAAGATTTAAAATGATCTGAATTAGAGGGCATAGTAACAGTTTCAACCTGGAGCAAGCAATCTATATGCCATCACATGGAACCCACTAACAATATGGCCTACGTTCCAAAGATGGCCACAGACAGATAGACTGCCTGCAAAATAAGGCAAACTTGGGTAGCCAATTACTACACAGTTAATAAAAATATAGGGACTGGTGAGTGCAAAGTGGGTGATCCAACTTGCATCACTGATTCTTTGTTTGCTGTAATATCTAGAAGTAAAAATAACAAAATGTGAACTACTAAAAAAAACCAGCAGGCCTGAGATGCTTCTTCTTGTCTATTTAGTCATGGGTGGGAGGGGGAGTCCTAAGCATGCCCAAGAGCAGTGGAGAGTTAGCCATCAATAGAAAGGTGGAAACAACTATATATTCAGAGTCATAGGGAAAAAACCCTTGGAGTGGAGGTATATTTGGTGGAACCACTACGTTCAGTGCACCCGATCCTCAGGACAAAATAAGAGGCAAAGAGAGTGCTGTCAGGAAGGACAGAGCCTCTCGGATGTCTGATAGCCTGTGTATAGTTAATGTGTTGGTAACTTGTAGGGTGCGAGCTGGGCCCGAATGATGTGGAACTTGGAAAGGTTTGTGGGTGTGAGGAGAGATGGAGTAGAGATCGCCTCCATAAGATTGTGTTGTGGACCAGCTCAGGGAATGCCTGTCAAGTGCATGTTTCAAAAGCAATCGGTTTTGCGCATGGTATTTTAGATTTCTGTCTTATTTGCCACGGACCGGAACTGAATGATCACATCTTTAGGAGAGTTCAGTGGGGCCAATATGTATAAGCTTACTTGGTCTATTAAGAGAGGGCTGGGCCAATAGCCTTCTAATGAAATTAAGTAGGTCTTGTGTATTAATGTTGGTGTAATGGTCCGGTGTCCCAATACTTTTATCCATATAGTGTATATGAGGGAACCAGGCAATGATTTGGAAATATTGATATATTTATAGTTATAGTTTAGTTTATATGGTAAGAGACAATTTTGGTATGTCTATTCAATACACATTCATTAATGAACCTGATTAGTTTTAAGTGTATAGAAGTAGTGGGTTGTTATATTTCAAAGATTTTATTAATGTAATACAAAAGCATGGGTTTTAAAGGTCTGTTAAACATTTGAAAATGGAGCAATTATTGGACAACATACTAAATATTTTAGCGTTAACCAAATGACCTTGCTGATTTCTGTAATTTAGTAAACAGGTCCAGAATTGAGTAAATGTCTTTAACCATATGAGGCTATGCATACTTGGAAATTTGCCAAGGAGGCTCTCTAGAGCTCTTCCTCTCCTTCTCCAATAGGAGGGTGGAAGGAAATATGGCTGAGCTGGGCTATATTTCAATAAATTTAAAGGGATGGGATAGGGCCAAATGGCACTCCACCCACATGGATAATAAACTATGATCTGGAGCATTCACATTAAATCCACCCTACCATGTACGCTAAAAAAAAAATCAGTACATCCCCTTAAGGACAATGGGCGGTCCCTAAACCCATTGAAAACAATGTATTTTGAGCCCGTATATGTATGGGCTTTGTCATTAAGGGGTTAAATAAATAGCTCACCATTCGTAATTGTACTCCTATTTTTACAGTTCCATGCATACAGTATATCGTAAGGTGTGCCCAGAAAAAAACAGCATGTTTTTGTAAGTTTTGTAACTAACACATTGACCTTGAACATTGGTGTGCGTGTTTTTTTTAATGAGGTACCTGCATGAGGCAGGTACATAGGATCATATCTCTACCTGTGGAACATTGCAAATCTCTTACACCTACTGACTCCCAGAACAGTTTAATATGTAAGCATAAAAGTATGTAGAGGAAATACTCTGGCGCTGCAAAAGTCATGCCCTTAAAACATTTCTCCGTATTTCTTAAAAGCAGCTGCTCATATAGAGATATTAGGGCAATTGTACAAAAATATAGACCCTATTATTTGTATGTGTTAATGTTTATTTTATAATATTTGTTAATTACATAAACCCATTAACAGGCTGGGGTGCTAGTTCGATATTTGGATACAATTTTTTTTTTGGTTTCTGATGTGTACCCCCCTTACCTTTGTTGACCTACAACTGACCAGACTTTACCACTAATCACTACCACATACCACACCAGCAAGGGGTAAGGACCAACATTGCTTATGGTGGACATCTGTGATCTGTGGTGGACAATTTAATGATGTTCTATGGAACTTCACAAACCTTGCCACGGACACTGAGGTCCCTGTATGGACACCTTGCCTATCCCTGCACACCAGTTGGGATAAGTATCCACAGGTTGGAGACAGCTGACTGGACCTAAAACAGCATCTCCTAGCTGTTGCCTGAAACAAAAGTCATCCCAGTAAGATTGTCTCATATGCATGACTGAGACTGTTTGAAATGTAATCCCCTAAGCAACACATAGATTTTTCCTCTTCGCTAATCTTTATAGTTCAGATAAATAACAAGATGCATTTGAGACTCTATCTGAGAATGTACAGGTACACCTTAGAACCATCTCCTCCCCAGCACATTCACTGATAAATACCTGATCGCACAAATTCACATACCTGTTCCTCCTACACTGGGCTCACCTCTATAATCTGCTTCCAACTGTTCTTATTCCAGATGACTGCCTACAAAATGATGTGAAATACATTTCATAAATCATCATTTGGAGTATTATAATAAATATTGCAACGAAGGAGTTACTTTGTGATTTTGGCATATGACTAAGTAAAGATAAAGCTTTATTATTGCTTAACTCCAGATAGATTTGCAGAATTGGACATATATAATTGTGAACATAGTAAATGGTTCTCAAAACGTTCTTATGCATTCCATCTCTTTACACACATTCCTCATAATATTCTAGAGATACTCAGAGATGGGAAATCTAGGGTGTAAGTGTAATATATACATTTAGTGTACTAAAACCAGTATTTATTTATGCTGTATAAAGTAAGAAAGGCAAGCTTGTGTAGCAAAGTGTGAACCTTCAAACTTATTTATTAATGGTCTTCTACACCCTCGTGTGTGCTCACCCTGGTTATATTTGTGATGCTCACACATATATTTGGTTCATAAACTAACAAGTTTTAACTTACTGGTGTAATGCATTATCATACAGACTGTCAGCATAGAAAGAATGGGCAGAGAAGGATTTAAGATTAAACATTTCTTTTCGCCCACAGTGTATAAGTGAAAATGTACTTTTCAATGACATGCACTTTAAAGGTTATGTTCCACTTGGGCAAACCATTAATCACATACTATAATATTAAGTAACTATACCTTAGATTTGTAATTGTATTAACCCCTTAAGGACAATGGGCGGGCCCTAAACCCATTGAAAACAATGCATTTTGAGCCCGTACATGTACGGGTTTTGTCGTTAAGGGGTTATTTCCTCTAAGGTTCCATCAGGACATAACCTATCAGTGTCTGCTTTTGTGTCAGATGACAATCAGGTGTTCCCTGTACAATTATGACATGATATGACATTATGTGATTAAAAGATTACTTCTGGGATAGGTTTGGACATTCAACAGTACTAAGGCTGACGTTGCCTTATCCTAAATCTAGTTACAATTGTTGAATTCAGTGTAGGTGGGAGAGCACCCTATAAATCGTAATGCTTAAATACAATCCAAGATTATTAATATATGTGTGTCTCTTTTTTACATCGACATTTCTCTGCCACTGTCAAAACCATCTTCCTCTAAAACCCAAGGCTTCCTGTGTCATCAAACCCATACATATAAGGTAACACTGACCCTTTAAAGACAAGAAAGTCAGATGTGTTATATTTATGGAAATGTATGTGTGGGGTGTTAAAAGAAAATCTGAAGAGTGTTAAACTCTAGGGTTATGCTGGTCATCAATACAAAATGCACAGAGGAAAGAAAAAAACATTTAGAAATAGTTTCTCTCTAAATATTGAGAAAAACAAATCAGAGAAAGACTTGGAAACCAAATTCCGAAATCTTTACAAGCTTCCCATAAAGTTGTTATCAATAAAAATAATATACCGTAAAATACTAAGCCCTTGGCTGGGTTTCTCCCTCATCCCCTTTTGAATGATGATTAAGATATTTGGCCAGTAAGAGATGTGTTATGGATGCTGTTGGTTTTATAATGACGTAAAGCAAGTGATAGGTACAGAAACATTTTGTAAGATAGATCAGTTAAAGAAAGCACCCACTGTAAGAGAGGTCATTTCTATATCAGACTAGACAGCATACCTAAGTACGCTTTGTGAAGCCTTGTGAAGCTGTGCTGTAATCATATTAAAGCCAAGCCAATTGCACTTAAGGATGGCAGTACTACATGTTCAAGCGGCAGCTAATAAAAATAAATCTAGTTTTAGGTGTGCTTGCGCATTTAACATTAGTACATCATGGTCGCATAAGCTTTCAAGACTTCAGTGTTATCTTCTTCTTCTTCCTTGTTTTTCCATTTTCTTCCCATATTATTTACTGTTTTAATGCCCTTAAGCACCAGTATAAACCTTACTGACTGCTTAGTTTTCGAACACAAGCATGCACTAAATTTCACATTGTTTTGGAGCAATTCTGCATATAGCCACCAAGTTGTCTAGAGTACGAGTGACATTTCTGTTACGACTGGCAGGGGAGAGATGGAAGCTTTTGCCCCAGGGCAGGTATTCCTCAAAGCCCCCCCCCCAAAGATAACCCTGTGCAGGATGACCCATAAAACCTGTAAAAAATAGTGTTATTTAAACTATTGTACTTACAGAAAATACTGTATGAAAAAGTGACTAAAACATAATTATGGTCAGACAAGAAAAGCACCGGTTATGATGTGGGGCTACATATTTGTACTTGAGCAGAACCTCAAGGTCCTTAAAAGAACAATAATAATTGGATAACAGTGTAATTCAAACTTTTAATAGCCAAGGAGTATATGGCGTCGGGTCACATTGCAGTCCTGCAGTCCTTTTTTGTCAGAGCGCTCAGACTGTTAGGATGCACTTGCACACATGCTCTCCATCACTTGCATTAAGTTCTCCGACTGTTTTCAACAGTTTTCTATACATACATTCGGTAAATGTGTTTTGGACAGAGTTGGATATTTCACATTGAAGTTCTCTGCCAAAATGGTTTTGGGATGCTTTGGACATGTCCCTGGGCTGAATGCCATCACCTTTCCCCTGGTTGCAGATGAAGAAGGCCAAAGTATTAAAGTCATAGGATGTGAATTTAGAGGAGCTTGGCTTGAGTTGAGTATCACGACTAGCAGTGACATCAAGGTGGCCAAGCCAAATGCAAAGGGTATGTTGTGTGGATTTTAGTTACAAGAAAGAGGAATTTATCCAAAAGAATCAATATTCACCAGATTACTTTGAAACATATTTGGTCAATCGTACAGTTGAGCAAGTAATGTGCGAGTAATTCAAGGAGATATAAAAAGCATTTATTATTATGTTAACCACAGTATCCATGAGAAGCAACGCAGTATATGTAATACATAGGGGGTGATATCATACATACTGTAACATTTTCTGTCAAAGGAATCTCCGCCCATATGAATGGTCTTCATATAGTGACATGAACACAACGTACCAAGTAAATTCACCCATTATTTAGACTTCCTCATGCAACATGCAAGCACAAAGGGTCCTTTTTGACTCATGCCCACTGGCTGGCAGTGCTTAAACAGGAAAGCTCTTTAAAGGCATGTTATTAATAGTCTTGTCCATGAATTATTCTGTTTGCATCTAAGATGTGGCTGGGAGTCTGGGAATAACTATGCAATGAGAGCATTTCATAGCGGCATCCAGAAGACTAAGGCCTTTGTCACTTTTAAGAAGATAACACATTTGACTCCACAGCTGCAATTCCCCCGGGGGGGTGGACATAGAAGAAGCCCTGGTTTTGAAACACGTGAATCTACAATTGCTAGATATTTCGTTTGAACTGGATATCAAGTGAGATGTCATGAAATAGACCATTTTCTTGACAAGAAGAAAAAAAAATGGTTAAGCTGTATAAAAGTGGTAACATTTTAGCAGTAACCAGGGCAACTACACCTAAAGTGTTTAAGACACAGCAGTTGCTTTACCCCTTTTTTTTAAGAAAAACATATATATTTTGAATCTTAACAAAATATTGAAACATTTTTATGTTTCATATAAATATGAATAAATGCTAAAAATACTATTTTAGCTATTCTCGTTTATATTCATGATAGAATGGCTTTCATATGTAACCTGTTGACCCACACTGTGTATTAGGATTCAGTGTGAGGAGCATTTTAGAATTACTTTACAATAATGCATTTTAATCAAAAGATACAATGACATTGTGCAACTAAATATTATGGAATAGACAGTGCATATCGCCTTCTCAGAGCTTTGGTGGACGTTCCACAAAATGCCATAAACATCATGATGCATACAAATAGCGACCAAAAGTCCACTGTCATCAATTGATTTAATTTGATCATTACTTAAAAAGTAGTAAAACATTGTAATGCGTTGATTATCAGGAATACATTAAGGGGACACTCCAGTCATCATATGTAATCATAGAACAATGCCGTTGATGTAATGCACTGTACAGCGAACCTGTAGAATGCTAATGCTAATGCTGCACAAGGGGCTATTTTTGCAGCATTTTCTCCCTTGCAGCATGCCAGCGATATACAGATTGTCAAAGGAAACCACAAATTACTTCTTAAGATTGCAATGTTAGATAATTGGTGAATGTTATTGCAAAGGTAAATTTGAACACGAAACTGTAACATTCTATTCCTTGCAATGCATTTTTTATAATACTGACTTAGGGGTACCAGTGACCTTTGGGCAAGACATGCATTAGTCGGCAACCATCCAATTTGAATAAGGAACCTATCTCCACAGAATAAAACATATACATTTATTTTTTATACAATTTGGCAGCTGCTACAGATGAATCAGATTAAACATTTCACCCTGGACTCCATATCTGTCAGTATTTATACTTTTTTATTTTATGATTCTAGTGCTTTTGCAAGCTCCAAGCTAAAAATGAGCTCCTTAGAGCTATAGGCAGGCCTTATTTAGGAGAAGTAATAGGAAAGATGTGGTTAGCCTGCTTTGGTAAGGGCAATCTGGATTAGATGTTGGGTGAAGTTAGGTTAGGCACTATGGGAGGATCCATAGTCACAATCAGTGGCGGAACTACCGGGGTCGCAGGGGTCGCGACTGCGACCGGGCCCCGGCGGCAGGGGGGCCCAAGCCAAGGGGCCGCCCGAAATCTTTTTTCAGTTTTTTTGTTTTTTTTTAAATAAGGCAGGGACCAGAGGTGCAGCCCGCGTAAGATCGGCAGCCAGGGCAACCGATCTTACGCTAGCCGCACCTCAAGCCCTGCTACTTACTTGTGGGAGGGTCTTCTGGACTGCACAGAGGAAGCGGAGTTCACGTGACATCCTACTTCCTCTGTGCTTTAGCAGAGAAGGCAGGGGGAGGCCGCGCCCCCTGCTGAAGTCTGTGAGCGGCATCGAGGAGCTGCAGTGCAGGTAAGGGGGTGGGGAGGGTGTTTGAATGAGTGTGTGTGATTGAGGGAGTGAATCTGTGAATGAATGGTTATATGAATGAATGAGTGTGTGTGATGGCATGGATGTGTAAGTGCTGGAACCTAGGCATTATGGGACTGTGATTGCTGTTAGCAATTACACTCCTATCATGCCAAGTCAGCCAGTACATGCTGGTACAGGGTGGCTGTAAGTGCAGACCCCATACTGCTGGCAGCATCACTACACAAGGGGGGCAGCTGGCCAGGTTTCACCATGTACTGGCTGACTTGGCATGATAGGAGTGTGATTGCTGTTAGCAATCACACTCCTATCATGCCAAGTCATATTGCTAATTTTGTCCAATTGTGTGTTACCTACTTTTATTAAAAATGTGAGTTTTTATTATTATTTTTAAAGGTGGGGGTCATTTTCGGTTTTGGCTAAGTGAACCCTGAATGTTTTGGTCCAGAATTTTCATTTTAGTTCATCCCTAGAATAAATCTAGGGAATCCTGAATTTGTAGTCGCAAAACTTTCTAGGCCCAGAAATCAGTGAGAGGAAGAGTAAAGGTTTTGTGTCATTTTACTTTATTTTAATCTGCATATTTTATTAAAGGCCATATTTTTTGTCACAGTGAAAAATGAGTGCGGCCCTCGCACGTGTACAATTCTGATGAAGTGGCCCACTGCAGAAAAAACTTGGACACCCCTGGATTATGCCCTTTGTACATGCGCCCCTTTTTCTTTGATTTTTTTACAGATATGATTCAATATGTAAATTGAATTTGTTGAAAAAAAATTGTTGGGTAAAAATGTTTTTTTTGGGGGGTGAGGGGGGGCCCTTAACAGATTCTCGCACCCGGGCCCTGAGGCGTCTAGTTACGCCCCTGGTCACAATTTAGATTTGAATAGTGTGTACCCAACCCATGGGGTTGAGGCTATAGAGATTCCATTTTTTTTGTTTTAGGTTCCCTTAGTAGCTGTTGGGGAATGTACTTAAATTTCCACAAAAGAATGACTTTTAGGAGAATCTGGTAGTAAGTTCTTGCCTTTATCATGTCTAGAAAGCTCTTGGAGATCAGGAAATATGAATTCATATCGCAGATCAAGCTGGGCATACACCCAGTAAATTACGGTAAATACAATATGAGAAAGATACAGAATACTATATTCCTAGTTCAGATGATGATGTCAGACAGCTGGTCTCTTCTGATCTCAGCAGATACCAGATAGGTCCTTTTTAGAGCAGAAGACGTTCCCAATAATCAGGAGCAGAGCGAAATATTTTCCTGTGGTTGCCAATATGAACACATCCAATGCGTATTGGTGGCTAAAAATAAAAAGCTTGTCAGCTCCTCTCTGTCTTGCGTGAGATTCCTAAGGGTCCTAACAAGACCCCCTCCCTAGCGTATGCCCAGAAAGTGCTTCTATTGATCTCAAAGTGAGCCCTTTCTTGCTAATGGCTGCTTTAAGCAGACAAAACTGGAATGAATTATGGAGCGCAGAGTGTATAGTGTATCTCTAAAGGTGATTCATGTTTTCCCTCCTTACTTTAAAATACTTCATAATGAATATTTTTAATTGAGGGGCTGCATGGGACACTTAAGCCACCTGTATTCTAGCAGGGTCAACATGGCAGCTAAGAAATGCACCAATTAGAATTCTCGGATGCCATTAATAAAATGAAGGATTCGGCTCTAGGAAAACTCACCTGCCCCTGGAACGCTAAGATTGTGGCAAAAATCCTTGACACTCAAGTTTCATGTGTCCTAGGTTTTTTCTTCCCATTCATCTCTGAACATGTTTGGCACAAATTCTACCCACTTTCAAGGTGATGAAAGGCATAAGTTGGTCAGTAGGTGCTTACAGAGCAGCAAGCATTTGTCATATTGCAGCGGTGGCTTTTAGATGTGGCATCAATGACTCATAGCAAAAACTCCAAACACCCACTTTAATTTGATATTCATCAAGACAGCAAAAAGTCCTGTCATTTAATTTTAAACTTATATTTTGCATCTGATTTTTTTAAATTTCACTTTGTCTGCAGTGCAGGTAACACCTGCCTTCCTTATAGTTCTCAGTTTTTATAAAGTGTATTAATGTGGTTACTTTACAGTATGTTAATTTTACTGTTGGTGTAATATTAGATTCGTCTTCTATTTAATTCTAACTGCAAGGTCCCCTGCTGCCTCCAAGTATATTCCTTACAGTATGTGAACAACAACTAGCTGATTTTAATATAGGTCTGCACTGTGTTATCCATGTCGGACCCTTCGGAATGCAAAACCTACTCCAAGAGGTGGGAGAAGATTAAAAATGTATATTAATTAAACTAAATAGATGCATTTACTATTTTGCCCAAATGTTTTTAATGAATCTTGTTGCTAGAAACTAAATGGAGAAATATCATGTAACCCCCTAAAATGGTAAAGGAGATTCGATAAATGAAAGAGCACTCAAACTAATTATGAACTGTATGGGGGGGCACATTAAGACTGGTGGACCTCAGCAACCATATGTAAAGCGTCCTTTTAAATGGGCTGCTAATACAAGATTGGAAAATGTGATTATACTTCTATAATAATGAATACTTTTTAAAAAAAAAGATGTAATCTAATAGATCTCTTCTTCAGTTGGATTCCATCTTTGATTCCATAAGAATTAGAGACCTCAGGCCGAACAAGTTTATGTACGCCTTTATGTTAGATCAATAAAAATGTATCAAATTAAACTAAAGACTCAATTTTCTCTCTGGCTTATATAGATAAATCTATTTTTCTTTTTACCATGCCTCCATACAAAATATTAGACACGATTTGGAATATTCAATTCAATTTTAAGCATCAGTTGTTTAGAAAAAACGTGAGGTTTCAAATATGAGGATCAATGCAACAAGGGATCATTTGTACAAGATGTAGAAGAGTTACGTTTATCTTTGTTCAAGCTTATATTGCAACTATACAACAGGTAAAAGACGAAGTTATAGCTTTTGTCAACTGTGATAATTTACAATGTTTAGAACTAGTCAATCCAGCTCAGGTGCAACAGAACACAAAACCATAAAGTTTTAAAAATCCTCTAATATATGGAATAACACATTATTTTTCACAAATTATTTTGAATATAATGTGCTTTCTGATGCTTCAGTTGTTTGTCTCATTTATTTTTATTTTTGTTTAGTTTGTTATTGTGTTCTAAGGCCATGTAATAGACGTGAGCAGCAGCAACCTTTAGCACAACATACTGGTAGGTAGCAATAGCACCAATTGGGAGTCTTTCATATGATCACAGCAGTGTGTAATATGAAGGAGTCAGTTGCAGACCCTGCAAATCTGCTCCTTCACCCTTAGATTGGGCCAAAAACCCTGAGACTCAAGGTGAACCCTGGAGAATCCCCAGGTGTGGTCATCTTAATCATATTAAAAGGAGTTGCAAATCAATTTCCCATTAAGTTCTATTTTTTCTGTGGACGACTTCAATAGATTTTTAGAAAAAAAAATGTTTCTGAATGTCAGCACATGATGACCAGATTTCATTTTTTTGAACTTCAGGGGCATCACATAGCTTAGATGGGGCATGACTTTAATGGTGGGGTCTCATCAGTCAAGTGCAACAGCGTGACTACTTAACAGAATGTATATTTATAAAGCATAAATATATCACTTAGATTGCAGAACTTGGTTTGCATTTTTCTCACACTTGTCTATTTGTGGTTAGTTACAAGCATGGCCCTCCACCCATATGTGAATATGCCATTTCTTTGAAGTGTACTATAATTATATCTAATAATATACCAAGTGCAGTGAAAGGTGTAAATTTACAAAGGTTATGGATGGGATTAAGTTCTCGATTCAGTGTTATTACTAAGCTTCCTTTCGAAATTACCATAAAGTCAACACTCACACAAAACCTACACTAAAGAGTACAATACTTTCCACTGCTCAGTTGTCAGGCCTGCAGAGAGTGACCGTGAGTCTATGCCAGGTGTAGTGTGGTTTTGCTGCCACTCGATGAGTATAGGAGGTGTGCATGTTTTCCACTCGAGTCCCAGGAGTTTATGGCCTTGCGCTGTAGCACCTGCCCTGTTTGTTAAGGGTTTCGTCCTACGTATATAGACAAATTATTTCATGCATGTACAAATGTGTGAAGAAGACACCCAGGTTTTTGGGGCGTTTTGCAGCTTGCAATGTAATAAAGGTAGGAATATCAGTATACTTTATCTTCTTCACGACACCTTACAAACATTAGAGGACTGTTATTTTAACATCTATACGTTAAATGGCTTCACTCATCATAAAATGCACTTTTTAACAATCAATGCATAACAAGTGTTGGCAATTTTTGTAAAAGATTGGGGTTAATATTACTGAGCCGGTCTTCAGTGAGTGATAAGGCTTCCCATTGGTTAGGGAGGAACGGAAACTTGATTCTTTATATCAGCGTGACCACTTTTTCTGTGTGATATGGTACAAGCTACTGGATGCGTTGGCACAGGAGGTGATAAGAAGGGGGTAACCACAATACTAAGCAACTTTTAGGTGCAATGTAACCACAACACTTATATCAGCTGTGTGTAAGAAAACCTGTCATAAAAGAAATATATTTGTATTAATCACTAGAACATTAATAAGGATTTATTCACTAAAGGATGAGTTGCGCTTCAGGTCCTTGAGTTCACATTATATACATTATATACATTATGAAGGGCCGACCCCAATAAGATTTTGCTGCAGAGGAATTCTTGGAAGTTTCCTCACACATTGAATTATACATTATACAGGGCCAGCTCAGCCTTCACACTGAAAATACTTGCTAGAGCTGTAAACACCACAGCTCTCCTACAAACTCTCCTGCCAGTTCTCTGTTTAGTGAATACATTTTGATAATGTATTTATTTGCGTATTGTGTTATTTTATTTCTATTTACCCACTACTTTTAAAAAAATGAATGGTAGCAAAGTCAGTGTTTGGCAGTGAGGCAGGAACAATGACGAAGCACAGGGATATGCTTGGTTCAGCTGCACCACAAAAGCAGTTTTATGTGGCTGTTATGCTATATATAAATAATACTTTAGTTTTTGACTCATTCCCTTTTCACAAAACAATAATTGATCTAGTATTTTAAATAAACCTTATCTGTCATTGTTTCCTTTAAAGGTTCAATGTCATAAAAATAACACAAAACGCTGTTTTTAAGTTAAAAAAACAGTGCCTACTTTTGCATGAAAATGTGTTCACAAAACATATGAATAGGGCAAATTTTACTTGGTTTTAGAATTTCTGGGAAGAGTTTCAATGGTACTTGCAAATTCACTATATACTTGTCCAAAAGTCTCTTTGGACACTTTTGGACAAGTACATAGTGTTTTGGATTTTTACATGTGTAACCCCTCAAGGGATTTTAGTAATTGCTGCTGTGTCACTGACTCACCTGCAGTTCTTATGGAGTGACCAGCAGATGGCAACCTAAAAAGCACATGGATGAGGTGAAAAGGGGCCATTGGAGTTTGGGGAGGAGAGTTGAGAGTTGGATGCCAGAGGTGAAGGACCCTTGCTGAGAGAGAAGGAGAGTGAGAGAGGCCTAGGACCAGAGGCCTGCTTGAAATCCATGCTCAGAGGAGAGTTGCAGCATCCTGGCAGAATCTTCAAGCAGACAGAGATACAGAGCTGTTTGCAGCAGAGTTGGCAGTGAAGAGGTTAAAGGCTGAACTGCCCTGATAGCAGATGGTGGAGTGGTAAGCCTAAAACCTCTCCCCCTGTATCCACAACAGGGCACCCTGAAGTCAGCCACACACCAATAAAAGCTTTTTGATCTCCAGTCCCACTGACATACTGAAGTTTCCAATACAATTCAACCCATACTGTGGAGTAAGTTACTCATGGGCCCCAACTGAGTTATGTGCACCAACTAAAGGTACCCAGCGGCCACTAGGGCGAAGATTAGGGTGGGCCGCAGTGATTGTTGTGGGTGGATAAACCTTGTATCGTATATTTCATTTCTGTATATTTTATTCTACTATATTTCATGTTTTTCTGTTGCATTTATGCATGGTGTTTTGCTGTGCAATACAAAGTTAATTTTAAGTTAGCCCTGTGTCAGTTTTATTAATCACTCGGCTATGTTCCCAGCGGGAGCTCATATCCATACCCTGGATGCTCCGTTGGGTGGAGGCACTGCCACAGTAATGTATCCCAACTCCCAGGTAGCGGAGGCTCAGGATTGGCCTGCAGAGCACAAAGAGGTAACTGGGGTAAATGACCACAGAGATATTGGTGGGTCTACCCGAAAACCCGTTACACATGATTTTTCAAATTAATACAAAAAACACAATACAGAAAATTATTAAGAAATATACTAGCTTCATAATATTACATAGATAGAAACATGTTCTAATTTTATTTTGAATACTAGAAGTTGATAATATCTGTATTACAGAATATAGAAACATAAACTTTGCCGGCAGATAAGAATCATTCAGCCCATCTAGTCTGCCTGTTTTCCTTAATGTAAAGACTCAAACCTTTATCGGTTGTTAATCTTGTCTTAGATTCACAATAGCCATATCCCTATCCCACACATGTTTATATTCCCGCACTGTATTAGACTTTACAATTTCTGGTGTAGGGGCGAAATGGCCCAAGGGGAGTGTGTGTTAGCATGAGTGTGTATGTGAAAGTGTGTGTTAGAGTGAGTGCATTGGTGTTTGTTAGTGCATTAGTGCAAAAGTGTGTTTTACAGCAGCTGTCTATGTGTGTGTGTTTGGAATGTTTGTTAGCATGAGTGTGTATGCGTTAAGTATGCATGCGTGTATGTGTAGCATGAGTGTGTACGTGTTATTGTGAGAGTGTTTGTGTAAATATGGTGCCAATGTGTATGTTAGTTACCTGGGGGTGTCAAGGGTCACACTGGTCTTTACCTATACCCTGGGCCAGAAGGTGACAGTCCCCTCATGTTCTGGTGGGAGGCTGTTCCACTTATCTACTACCCTCTCAGTAAAGTAAAAGTTATTTAAATTACATGTCATATACCACCAATGAGTGAAATTACAATCTATGACACTCTTGTATGTGAGGATGTACAGCAAGTCATTTGAAGTGACAGCATGGGTGTAATGTCCATTCTTAAAATGATATCTCCATGCAAAATGCTAATTGCTCTGTGAATTATTTCTCATACAGTAAGTAGCACCAGGATAGAGCTAGAGCTTCAATGTATATCTAGCTGTGTGGGGGATGCACCTTCTACAGACCTAGATTCCAAATGACTGTCTTAACTTCATAGCAATGCCACAAAGTTTCACTTGGGAGTATACGAAACAAGCACTTTTTCTGTTTATGTGACTAAGCAAAACAACATTGAAACTATGATAGACTCATCTGTCCAAAGTGAGAAATTTGATTTTCATTAATTTCAAAACGAGCATACCCTTTTTATAATATAATACCAAATCTTTCCTACTGAACATTTCCTCAAACCTGATTACAATTGGCAGGAACCCTATCTTCAAACATATGGCTATATTTGTTAATAATGGTCTTGGAGTAAAATTCTAACCAGGACAGGATCACAGTGGATCGCAGCACATTAGGAATAATGCTAGCAATCGTTGAATACAGAGAAGCATTCACTTCTGATATATATTTTTTATACATCACTTTGAAGCACTGAGAGGAACTGATGATCAGCACATTATTAGATACTCTATGGCATCAGTCCTGTTTGCTAGAATCTACAAATTTGCTCTCAGAAACGCAAGAGCATAACGAAATCTAAACATTGCAAAAGAGAATATAGAAGCCTTTGAAAATGGGGCACAAAGGAGGAGGAAAAGAGCATGATCAAAACTTCAGACATTGGTTGAACCGGGCAAAGCCAATGATTGCTCATTCTTCTTGACTTCGCCAGAGCTCTTAACAATAGCGTGTTGTGTATTCGTAAATTAGTGCCCAATACATCAGATAGCTTGCTACTATAATGCGGTTTTCATCTCCAAGGCACACTGCCGCACAGTCGTGTTACTGTTTGCACAACACAATTGTATACAAACAAATATATCTTTTCCCTTACCTTTAGTAGTAATGTTTCTACATTAGGTGGAATGGAGTTGGACTTTTCTGCCACACCAGATGCAGATGGAGATGTTAGAACACTGACAATCCAGACAACAAAGCCAACCGCTCTGCACAGGACCAATGACTATGAAAATGCTTTAGAAAGTGAGTCTCTCTTATTAAAAGGTTTTATATGTAAAATCAAAGATGTAAGTATTAAACCGTTTGAGCAAGAGTGGTCCATTTTGCAAAATATGTAGTAAAAATATTGTCTTGCTCTCCATCCCACTTTGTCCTGTAGTACCTGTTTTGTTTACAGTATTTATTCTTCACGGCTTACATTCAGTGTTCCATGGAATACCGAATCAATAATATCTTATCAGTCATCATTTTTTGTAATAATTTCTTGTCAAATACGGCCTCAACCTGCCATGTTCACATTCTCCCTAGCTTTCATAATTTACTTTTCTAGATAACGTATGGGCAGGTTCATATATGTAAACAATTTCCCATTGATAATGTACCATATTATGTTTAAGAAACAGACATAAAGCCATGTGAACTCTGTGGCAGGGTTTACAGAAGACATGTGTTCCAAAGAGATTCCTGTGACTTAGGAAGCGAGGTGCCTCTCCAGCTGTGTGCTTGCTCTGTTCCAGATCTTGGTGACTTGCAGGTATTTAAGACATATTTGTTTAAATGTATTCTAACAACATAAATTGGGCAATCTTTCCTCTGTATGATATGTTGTGTTTCCAGCCTGCATTAAGTAAAGATTGCAATCTTTGCTTTTCAACAATTTATTAATATTAGTCTAGTTCTGTGACTTTTTTCGCCGAATGCTTATAGGCATTTTTTTCACTAAGATCTCAGCAGCTTCAAGAAAATACCATGAATTGGAGATATATTTTACTCATGCCAAAACACCATTCACACTTATCTAAGGATCATGGATTTAAACATGTTTTTTAAGAAACTAATCCAGAGATGGGCTACAGCACAGTTGAAATCTTGAATACGGTTGTGAGTAATGATGCTAGAAGAGAGATGCAGGTCAAAGATGGGGCTTAGGGGTATATTTAGATAAGAGGCTAGATATGTAGGGAGTCGGACTCTGTGCCTGCAAATGACACCATAGTGTAAATGGGCCGGTTGATGAGATCACAGATCCCCCTGTGACCGGCCCTTTGACCCACCCATACCTCCCTCTATAGGTACTTGCAGTATATCACAGCAATTGTAGCTCTGCTGCACATGGAGGATGGTTGGCTGCAGTCCCTGCAAAGAGACTTGTATTCTTGCAAGTTGTTGAGCTGAATCACAAGTGTCAATATTTATGCTGATGAGACCGACACAGTGTGCTTGGTGTAAATAACATTCTCTCTGTCTTAGCCAACACTCAAGAATACGTCAGAAAAAGACAACAGGAAATATAAGTGTGCAGAATGCGGAAAAGCTTTTAAATTTAAACATCATTTAAAAGAACATGTTCGTATACATAGTGGTAAGTAAACATGTATAATGGCTGTGTGGCTCTAACTGCGGAAGCACACATTACCCAAGGGGCATTATTTTAAGTGTTCAGGGCCTACCTACCCATATAGGTTGGTAGAAAGCACCACAACAACCTTCTATCCTATCTTGGCAACAATTGTTCATCTAGGAAGCTAGAAAAATCTAGCCAGCCTTAGAAGTGATGTTTATAGAAACCCAGAGTGTCTCCATAGAGAGCTTCCGAGATTAAATGTTTGGACTCCAGCCTTTCTGGGAAATATAAAGGTTTTATCTTCTTCCACTAATAATGGGATATCCTCCGTCCTGTAGCTAGAGGTGAGTGAGCTGGCCCTTATGAAGTACATACTAAGCGAAGGCCAAACAGCACTGTACCCTCCTGTTTCTGGCTTGGTGAGCCAATTCGGGCTCAGGCCAGCCTTACGCCAACACCTGTTCACCAAGCTATACCCTTAGCTAGCACCCCAAATGGAATATAATTCCCAAAATGAGTAACTTAAATGACAGTGATATAAATCACAATGAAAGTAAAAGAAATAAATGAAAAGGTACATGGGGCTTTAACATAAAAGCCTATTTCCTCATACGTATTTGTATAATGCTACTGACAAATGGTGTGTTAGTGAAAATCACATAACTTAAAAAAAAGTGAAATCCAAATGAAAAAACATTTTGTGTTTTTTTTTTTATTAATAGGTGAAAAGCCTTATGAATGTTCAAAGTGCAAAAGGAGATTTTCCCACTCAGGATCATATAGTTCCCACCTTAATAACAGAAAGTGTTTTCCAATCGACAGCTTGTCACACAGAAGAATCAATAAAGATGAAACACAAAAGGGTCAAAATAGCTCACAAGGTCCATGTGACCCTAAAAATAAAAAATGGCTTATTTACAGTCCAGTTTCAGGATCCTTCACTCAGCCACAGTTGGCTTATCTTGCCAGTGACATAGATAAGCTGTATAAATCAGATGAAATCTTTTCTATTGGTACAAGACTCTGTACATTGAATACAAATTTGGAGCAGTCTCCAGACTCTTTGTATCCCACTAGTGGCTGGTGGAACAGTTTACAACACATTCAGGTTGATGCTAATGGAAGATCAGGAGGAGATCAGGTTATAGAATTTAGTTCTCCATATCCAATCTGCCTACAGAGACCTATAATGCAGACAAGTGACAGTCACGGTGGTGTATACTCAACAGAAGCATTGTTGTTCCGGCATCAGAGCCAAAGTTCGATGACGAGGAACAGTACTATTTTGTCAGCTTTACACCAAAGACAACTGCATAATGACAACTCAGTGGAGACAGTGGCCGGTGCTTTAACATGGTGCCCTGATGCTTCACTTAGAAAATGCTTTAAAGAAATATTTCCAAGTAATCGTAATTCAGAAAAAAAACAAGACAATGATATGGGTATATCTTCATTGCCAAATTTGTCAGAAAGTCTAGAAATAGAAAAATGCCCCGGGATGCCTGGGTCCTGTCCTTCAAATGAACTCTGTGGCTGTGAGATGAGGATGCTGCCAAGTTGCAACCAATTTGTTTTCTCTCCTTTCCAAAGAGATGTCCAAATTGAGCCTCTGGATCTGTCAGTGCCAAAACAAAGCAAAACTACAACAGTTTTTGACATTGAACCTCTCAGAGATGAAAACAACAAATTTAACCAGCAACATTCCATTTCAGTTTTGAGGTACGATGAGCTACAAGCTAAGGCACTGAATATGCCGTATTTTCTACCTAGTGTACCACACAGTGTCTTCGACAGTCACCATCCCTTACCTTATATGAGCCAGAATTTCCATGGCCTATACCTGTACCCTCTTATAAACTATATGAATGGAAACAAAGTTCCCGAGATGCCAATGATGAAAAAAGACTTCATGTCAGTGGTAAGTAGTCTGCATTTTTTTATGATGAAGAAAAGTCTGAGTAACTAAATAACTAAAGATGTTTTGGTCAATCATAGCTAAACAAAGTCATAAAAGAGTATATGAGGATCACTGGTTTGTGAACTCCCATGAATATAACCTGTGAACTGTATATGAACAATGTTGCCTAAAATTTGAGTTGCGTGGTTAAATTCCATTCCACTTTCTACATATCAAGAGTTAATATTGTGGCTAAATACCTATCGATTTTTCACCTGCAGTACTAATAGGAACAGGTTACCTATGTAAGAAAATATAGTTTTTTCTCAACTCTTGTCTACCCCAGTTACACCTGGATAGCTATAACATTATTTTCAATAATGCTCAATCGGATATAAACATAAAGTCATAATCACCAACCATGCTCTATATTAGCA
The DNA here is from genome assembly GCA_009364415.1 of Spea multiplicata. Taxonomy (NCBI): domain Eukaryota; kingdom Metazoa; phylum Chordata; class Amphibia; order Anura; family Pelobatidae; genus Spea; species Spea multiplicata. The sequence goes on along the minus strand of VKOC01000803.1, from coordinate 99,310 downwards.
TATATTAGATCAAAGTTCCTGTATAGCATTCCACAAACATTTCTTAACATTAAAGGTTAACAAGACCACTACCTGTTAAGAGCAAGTCATGAAGATCTGTCACAAAGACTGAGACATTGATCTTGTGCTTACGTAAGGTCATCATAAAAACCTATACATTTGGGGATGATTAAAAATGGAAACTAAAGAAGTAGTACACTGCAGCAGTAATAGAAACTAATTTTCATTTTATATAATGTTTTGAAGGGACAAATATTTCAGACTACATCAGAAGAGCATGAAAAGAACACAGGAAGGAGAAAAGCAAAGAAGACAGAAAATGGATTATATACCTGTGATCAATGTAATAAAACATTTCAGAAGAGTAGCTCCCTTTTACGTCACAAGTATGAGCATACTGGTAAGGATGAGCACATTAAGACATTCTGAACAGATTTGAATTGTATGTTTTTGGTACGTCATGTCCTGGAACGCAGAGAATGCAAAGAGCGGGTCCCTCCTAGAGTTGGGTCCAAGGGGGTGGCAGCTGCCCAGGACAGCCTTAGAGCCATTGACTCCATTGGTTGTGGAGGTTTCCATTTATTAACTGGAATGGCGACTAAGCTCACACACTGGACAAACACAGCATATTTAAGTATTATAGCTCATACCCCTGCCCCTTGGATAAGTACATCATAACAACCTAGTTTTCATTTAACCTAGTTAATGCCCATTTTTATCTTTAATGTAGGAAATAGGCCACATCAATGTGAAATCTGCGCCAAGGCCTTCAAGCACAAACATCACCTCATTGAGCATGTGAGATTGCATTCGGGAGAGAAACCTTACTCCTGTGACAAATGTGGCAAGAGGTTCTCCCATTCTGGATCGTTCTCTCAGCACATGAACCACCGATATTCTTACTGTAATAAAGAGCTTGCAGATCTTGCAGAAAAAGAAGAAGTGGTTTGTGAAGAAATTACCAGCCAGGCTGGGAGCAGGCAGACAACTGGAGAAGCAGGAGCTGTAGTAGAACACTGATAAAACCTACCACACACAAAAATATTGTTCCTAGCTTTAAATGATTAATTGATTAAAGAAGAGACAACATAATATGTATACATAAACACATAAGCAAAACAATATCACTACTGTTTATGCTATATCTACAGTAATAATAACTTAACTTTTTTTTATTTCAATAAGTTAGGTGATTTTATATTGATTCAGTGCCCCTCTTTTCTTGGACCTCAGAATGTTTCCTGGATATGAGTGTATGACTGTTCTAGAGCCCTGAAAGACATGTAACACCTTTCTTCCTGTCCAAAACAGCTTAGAAACCACGCCGATCCTTTCTAAACTATTTTTAACTGGCACAGTGAGACAGGTGCGTGTATCGGGGTCACATGACATCACGCGGTGAAACCAAGGCTGCTCGCATACTGTGTGCGAGCAGTCAGAGAGAAAGCTGCAGGAACGGTAACAGGTACAGTAAGTGGGACGGGAGGTGGGATATATGTATATGTGTTTGTATATATGTATGTATGCATGTGTACTTGTGTGTGAGAGCACGGGTGTGTACTTACGTCTGTGAGCATGGGTGTGTACTTGTGTGTGTGAGCATGGGTGTGTACTTGTGTGTGTGAGCATGAATGTGCAATGATGGCACAGATTAGCGGTTGAATTTGGGGGGCCTGAGACAATTTTTGCACCAGGGCCATTTGCTTTCTAGTTACTCACTTCCACTTAGGGGGTGCTCATAATAATAGGGAAAAATATATAATGGTGTAGCCAATAGCAACAATTGTAATCTATCAAAACAGTGGTAAGTATTGCACTCACGATATTCTTCTGATATTCAAGCTTTTCTCAATCTCTTTATATCTAGCGTCATATATAAAGAGGAAAAGGAACAATTGCGCAGTGTATAAAGATGGAAATACATTGCACTTACGAGATATTGAGCACATTCAAATATGTGCTATAAGGCCATGCATCCCCAATCACGGTTGGTCCAAGTTGAAGTAATAGTCTAATAGTCTTCAGATAATTATAGGAGTGGTAAAGTGGTAATATCAAAATAAAATAATAATAATAATAATAAAATATACAAAAAAAATGCTGAGTGCTTCCAAAGTGCAATAGGTGCAAATAAATAATAGTATTAAATTCCTTTACAGGATATATGGAGTATAAAAGGAACCAATTGATAGGTCACATTAATAAGCTAATTAGGGCCAACAGCCCAACCCCTTAATGACAAAGCCTGTACATGCACGGGCTCAAAATGCATTGTTTTCAATGGATTTAGGGACAGCCCATTGTCCTTAAGGGGTTAAAATATATTAGGGAATATGTATAAAATGTATTCAAATATTGAGCAGTCCAAAAAAACTTTTATACTCCATAGACATATACTCCAGAAAAGCTTGAATATCAGAAGAATATCATGAGTGCAATACTTACCACTGTTTTGATAGATTACAAGTGTTGTTATTGGCTACACCATTATATCGTTTTTCCCTTTTTCCCTATCATTACGAGCGCTCCTAAGTGGAAGTGTGTTTGTTGATACCATCATCTGGAGAATGCTGTTATAGGGCAGCGGCTGTAAGATAGGGGAAGTATTACTTTTGTTGCTGTTTTTTTCACTTATTGGTAGGGAATGATCCACTGGGAGTCACTTGTATATTAATTTAGCACTTTACGGTTTGAACTTGAATCATTTATTCTATACACGTTTCTAGAACACGTTTGAGAACTAGGAATGGGCAGAGGTAGGCTGGTGGAGGCTACTTGAGAACAGAAATATGCATGATAGATGGTAAGTTGGGAATGAGTAGAGCTAAAGACAACTGGCCCAACACAAGAGGGATGCCATAGGGGCTTTACAATCAGCTTATGAACATAGGGCACATCTGGACATCATTTAACACATAGTCTAACTATAAGGCATATTTTTCTAATAGGTTTCCAAATAAAAATATTACCAAATTTACCTTTCCATGCATACAATGCACCATGTTCATCCTTGACCACACAAGATTACCAACAGAGCTGGGTTAACTAGCAGTAGGCAGAGACAGGCCCAGTAGACCTATACACACCTGTTGTCATGCATCCAACCAAGCTAGTACACATGCTGGTTAGGAAGTCAAGGATGCTAGTTTTTCACATAGCAGAACCCATGATATAAAGAAATCTAACTGGTTATAATAACCAATAAAAATGATTTGTTTAAAGAGTATTTGTTTCAAGTATTTTAGTAACGAATATAATTTCGTATAGTTATTCAGAAACACCACTGCTCTAGTACGGAGCTTACAAGAAGTTATAGCATAAACAGTGTATTTGGTTCTAGGCTCACCTGAAGAACTTAGGTTATCTCTTTTCAATTCAGAATTTCATAAATTATTATTGGTTAGTGACTTATAAGAATTCTCCCTGGCTTCTGAATTTTCTAAGGGGCCAACACCAAACAGAACTTCTTATTTCTACATACCAATTGCTTCCTTATGTCACCTCCTGGTGAGATATTGGATAAAGAAGGATCTTGAGAAGTCTTTTTTTCTTCACATAAAGAGCTCCAATACAACAGTTTCTGGTTTGGATTGGTTTGGATTTTACTTTATATTGACAAGGTCCAAAATATCAAATGCTTTTCTTATGTCCAAAGCTTGTATCAGTGTTTTAGACCTATTGCATTTAGAAAAACAAAATTATATTTAATAAAATATCAGGTCGCTCTCCCGGAATCTATCACCTACCAACACATACCAATGTGCCTTATGAGAGCCTCAGTGATTAATAATCCAATCACAAATAGTATATTTGTGAATCATTGGACTCCAGGTAAAACATTTTATATTTCAGTGCTTACTTTTTATATTTTGTAATTTTGTAATTTTTGTATTTTTAATGCGCACTATAGTAATTAACACTGTATCGGCAACATTTATTGCAAATGATAATATGCAATATTCTATAACATTCGTCAGCTTTTTTATTATTTGTATGAAATTATTTCTTTCTGAGCTGTGAAATTTAAAGTACATTATATTAGCACATCCTATTTCTTATGATCCTACAAACCAGTACATTATATACTGTATATACAGTCCTGTGCAAATATTTTAGGCAGGTGTGAAAAAAATGCTGTAAAGTAAGAATGTTTTTAAAAATAGACATATTAATAGTTTATTTTTATCATTTAACAAAATGCAAAGTGAGTGAACAGAAAAAAAATCTAAATTAATTCGATATTTGGTGTGCCCACCATCTTCGTCACGACAGCATCAACTGTTCTAGGTACGCTTGTTTAGGCATATAGTTTGGTGTATGATTAAACAATTATACCAAAAAGGTGCTTATGATCATCAATTTAATATGAAGTTGAAACAATCATTAAAAGGAAGCAGAAACAGCTGTGTAGGAGGAATAAAACTGGGTGAGGGACAGCCAAACACACTAGGTGAGGTTGTTGAAGACAGTTACAAAAGTTATACACCATGGCAAGACTAAGCACAGTAACAAGACACAAGGTAGTTATACGGCATCAGCAAGGTTGCTCCCAGGCAGACATTTCAAGGCAGACAGTGGTTTCCAGATTTTCTGTTGAAGCTCTTTTGAAGAAGCACAAAGAAACTGGCATTGTTGATGACCGTAGACACAGTGGTTGTCCTAGGAAACTTGCACCAGATGAAAGACACATCAAGCTTACTTTCCTTTGCAATCAGAAGATATCCAACATCACCATCATCTCAGCATGGGCAGAAAACAGTGGGACCCTGGTACCTCCATTTACTGTCTGGAGAAGTCTAGTCAGAAGTGGTCAAAAATGCCATCCCTTCGATGTGGAAACCAGGCAAAGCGACTTAACTATTCACAAAAACAAAGGACATGGGAACAAAACACATGACGTATTACACTGTGTCAAGATTTATTTAACAGAGATAAGCCTACAATGCTTTCAAGCTTATTTTTTCCGTTGACCAAGTCTTCAAAAAAATATATCATCCAAGTACACATTTCATAGTACGTACAAGACTGGATTTCCAGTTTATAGACTTTCCCCCCTGTCCTGTCGTCTTGATGCTTCCAGGGTTAGCTCAACACTTCTTGATGGTTTGTATGCTTGACAAATTTCACCATAATCATTGCGGTCGCAAGTCCCATTTTAGAAATGAAAACTTATATTTAAAAAAATATATATTTATATATAAATATTAGTTCAGCTATGGAGCAATCCTTCCAGTATCTACAAATCTGAATTCTCAGGACTAAATGTAGTCCTATTCTTCCGGACCAGATGAGAAGATCTCCTGGTAGTAAGTAAGAAAGTGTTCTACCACTTGATTCTGGTAAACCATATTTGCAGCAATATTAGAGAACAGTTCTTTTTCTGGTCTCATCAGGGTTGGCCCAAAGACTATGCCAATATTCTGAGTTGTCATGCGATTCGACTCGCAATGTTCCATCACACTGTATAGGAAACAATAAACAAGAAGGAAGAAGTTTCAGATATAGATATAGAGTTCTTTATATAATCATCTCGACCTTATGATTTAAGATGCTATTTCACAAAACTTTTATTTGACTTCCTAGAATAAACCTTACAATATATAATTTCAAGTTTCCTTCTGAAGGTTTACTCATATAAAAACAACATTTTTTATATTTTAAACAGTATCACACCTTTATAATTAAACAAGTTCTCAATGCGCGCTGTTTACATCACCGTCAATCATTTAAAAGCACAAGATGCAAACTTACTGTGCTTGGTGGTTCTTCATTAACATATATATCAGCTTTTTTGCATATACATTATGTTTTCAATATATATTTGACACCTGCCCCCAACGGCATTTGGTGGCATATCCAATTGCATTTATTTTTTTGTATGCCTCTAATTTAAGAGGAAGCGTGGTTAATGTTAATATGTTAAGATTATGTGATATACTTGAATCAGCATTAGACCCTGACACGAAGTCTGAAAATCATTGTCACAGCCCCAGAACATCTCATATTCACCACCCCTGAATCATACAGGTCCTGAGCCAATGTGGCCACTAGGGGTTTCGCTATGGCAGCTGTTCTCAAACAAATGACAAATAAGAATGCAATTGAGGGAGTCAGGAAATGGACTAAACATGACTCAGTGCAGAAAAATATAAATAGAATAATAATTAGAGTACCAGGAACATAACTATTTGTACAGTAATTTACCTTGAAACATGATTTGCTAAAAAGGTCTGTATACATTTACTGATGATCTCATAAAAATTGGCTACACCCTTGTCTACATTAGATTGGATTTTGAAGGCGGTGGTTTCCACATAAGCACTTTCAAAAGTGTTTTAAAAAACCCTGGCAGAAATACACAGAGATCTGATTTTAATCTTCAGTGGATTTCCGGATTGAAAGAATCCCATTTTACAAAAAAATACATTTGCATAGCACTAGCATAGTTTAAATGCCTACAAGACCATAGAGAGTTAAAGGGAAACCCCTCTCTATATATACCGTATTTGCCCGAATATAGGCCGTACTTCTTTCCCCCCTGTGGGGGTGCAGCCTATAATCGCGGTTTAGCGCAGGGATGAACAGTTCAGGGGGCAAGCAGCAGTGTTAGGATCCAGATCCGCCACAGCGCTGCAGGGTACCTGGAACCTTCTCTCAGGCAGCCAGTGGACGTCTTCTATGGTGGAGCACCGACGTGACATAACCTTCCAGTGCTCCACCATAAAAGCCCCGGCGGAAGTGCCGGCAGCGGAGGTTGTCTGCGTGCATTGCCAGGGAGTCTGGGGGTGCATTGTTAAGTCTGGGGGGTGGTATATCTAAGGAGCAGAGTGGCATATCAGGGGGCAGAGTGGTATTTCTAGGGGGAATTAATCTGGGGGGCATAAAGCATATCTGGGGCAGAGTGGCATATCTGGGGGTAGAGTGGTATTTCTAGGGGGGATTAAGCATATCTGGGGGGGACATAAAGCATATCTGGGGGCAGAGTGGCATATCAGGGAGGCATATCTATAAGTAAGGTGCATTATGAATTAAGGGGTGACCTTAAAATTGCTATTGGTTTTCCAAATTTCTGTTTCTATATAGTATAACATATGCTAACTAACTGCATAATATATACCAAAAAATGTTAAAATACATGTATTCTTGTTTATTAGGTAAAATATTGTTTTACCATTCCACTAATGTGTATTTTTTCTTTAAAAATAAATGTTTTCTTTAAAATAGCACCAAACCTTTATGGTGCAGCCTATATTGAGCCAATACTGTATGTACTGTATATAGCATTCCCATGGAATGTTATATATTGTTTTGTTTTTTTCAGCAGAGTTCAGCTTTTCATTGGTAGCTGACAAAGTAAATCTTGCATTGTAGGACAAGATATAAAGTGTTAAGTTCACAAAAATCAAAACAAATACATATTTCCATACTATATGAAATGCATGAAATTGGTTCAAATAAATGTGTTTTTCTTAAAACTACAACGTCCATTTTATATTATAATATATTATATTTTATTAAATATCTGGAGATTTAAGTACCGCATTGTCCTGATTATAGGCCGCACTCCCCCCCACTTTATGTTCTGGGGGGCATAAAGCACATCAGGAGAGCAGAGTGGCATATCAGGAGAGCAGAGTGGCATAACAGGAGAGCAGAGTGGCATATCTGGGGGCATAAAGCATATCAGGTGAGCAGAGTGGCATATCAGGAGCGCAAGTGTGGCATATCTGGGGGGCATAAAGCACATCAGGAGTGCAGAGTGGCATATCAGGAGAGCAGAGTAGCATATCTGGGGCATAAAGCATATCAAGAGGCAGAGTGGCATATCAAGAGAGCAGAGTGGCATATCTGGGGGCATAAAGCATATCAGGAGGCAGAGTGGCATATCTGTAAACAAGGTGCATTATGAATTAAGGGGGGACCTTAAAATAGCTACTGGTTTTCTGTTTGTAGATAAAATACTGTTTTACCATTCTACTAATGTGTTTTTTGTTTTTTAAATACCACCAAACTTTAAGGGTGCAGCCTATAATCAGGTGCAGATCAGGTCCACATTAAAGGCAATAACGCAAGCACAAGGTTTTCTTCTTTTTCAAACAACTTTGAAATGTTTTTTAGTCATAACTTGATCCTAATCCATGGATGTGCAAAGAGGATTCAAGCCAATACACTTTCATGGTTGAACCAACAAAACTTGTGATTTGGAGGGGATAACTAATCATACACATCACAATAATCACAAGTATGTATTGCTTGAAAGCATACCTATTAAAGACTGTAGTTGATTTTGAAACTACTGAAAGCACATTGTCTAAGGACCATAAATACACTTGCCTTTCTAAGTGGACTGCCACAACCACAAATCTAATGGAAAGCTTAATACCTTGGGTTTAGGGCATTTTTTGTATCTTTCTTTCCTGCATTTATATCAATTTGTTTTTGTTTTGGTGTCTCAAAGCTAACTAGCACATACATGGAAATAACAAAACAACTTAGTGATTATCGGTATATCTAAGGGTTAAGGGATAGTGCAAGGGGTGGTGTTGGGATTCTGTTAGTGGATGGTAAAAGTGTTAGGTACGGTTGAATGTTAGAGTTAGTGCATAGTGTTAGTGATGGGGCTGATTATTACATTAGGTCACTGGCTATTGATTAGTGAGACTGATCAATGATCAGTGACAAAAAGAGTCACTAATCAGTGACCAGAACATGTTAAAAGTAAAATTAATGTTGTAATAGATATTCAATCACTTGAGACAAGTTTAGTTTAATGACATTGATCAGAAAGACAGATCAATGACCCAAAGAGTCACCAATAATTGGTCAGATAGTAATTAGTAATGTAATAAATATGAATAAAAATAAAAACTTTTTAGTTTTTGTACAATGTGTATTTTTACTGGATGACCTCCTATCTCCCCTCACCCCTGTGAGTCATAATGATCAGATCACTCAGGAAGCTGCCTATGGCAACTGGGATGTAATCGCCGTTAAATTGGTGATCACAGGGTCTCTTCAATGGATTGATTGTGCAATTTTTGTCAAGAAAAAAGCTGCAATGTAATGAGGGAACATCTTCTCTCCGTGCAGGACATAGTTTTTAACATCTAAAACCAGCTGATCGGACAGGGAAGGGGTAAAAGTGCTGCTATGTACAACGTATATAGCTGGCACTCGAAGGGTTTAAACAGTTTTAGTTTGTGATAATATAAAGTTTTCAAGTGGCTACATAATAATCATATAATTATTGCTTTTGGTAAACAATAGAATGCCTCAGTATTAATTAGCAGGATACTCTGACTAATGGAAGTCTATTGAGGACTTTATTGGCATTTACATAAAAAGTCAGCTCAGTGTTGCATTTGAGCAGGGAAAGTGCAGCCTCCAGGTTTGCAGATAAAGAAAGTTTACTGAAAAACAGTGTGATAATGCTAGATAATGATGGTCAAAGCTAATATACTGTACAAAACACTGTATATTTACGATCAAAGAGAATAAATATTTTTTCATGGAACGTCCTCTTTACTAAGAGCAGTGGTAACAGCAGTCACATCCTTTTCATTACACCAAAGTGAATCTTGCGCTGCAATCTTAGCCATCTTTGCCCCAAATAGCTTTTCAGTGCTACCTGACAAGCCTGCCTCTGCCATCTGCCATCTCCGCCTCTGCCATCTCTGCCCCTGGACTCCCTACCTGTGCGTTCTTTTGCCACCAAACAGTTTTTATGAGCTCCTAGACAGCCTGTTGGTGCCATCTGTGATCCCAACAGTCTGCCTGTGCCGTTTTCCCCCCCAAATGCTCACACAAACAAATGCTTAAAAATACATTCATGCTCACATACACATTCATGTTAACACACACTTATACATACATTTTCATTCTAACGTACATACATACATACATACATACATACATACTCCCTCCCTTTTGCAAGCCCGTTCCTCACCCGCAGCTTTTCCCTAGGGGGCACAGGCAACCCCTGTGGCCACTTGTCTCTGATGCTCCAGCAAGCCTTGTTTCTACTGCTGGGTCATGTAACTTAATGTGACACCGCTGTATTCCTGATCCACTGTGTCAGTTCAAAATTGGGCTAGTCCGACCACAGGGAGACAGGAACAGAGCGAGGCCACATCATGTTACATGACCCATGATAGAAACAAGGCTGCTTGCATAGTGTGCCGAGCGCCAGAGACAAGCGAGCACATGGGTCGCCCAGGCTACCTAGAAAGGTGAGCCCTGTTACAGTTGCGACCGTGGTTGTTACGCCACTGGCACCACACTGACCAATATTTCAGGTGTGGCTTGAAAAGTGGTCTTGATGAGGGCTGTTGACTAATCTATGCAGACATTGAAAGAGTCTCAGATTACAACTTTTGGGTTTTTGGAATAGAATGATGTGACTTCATAAAGGGCATATAATGTACAAATCTGGAAATCTCTGAAATTAATATTTTATATGCCACAGAGGTAGCTCAGACTCCTAGCACTTACCTCGTCTGATAAAAAAAACATTATGGACAGAGCCATAACCGTCTGACATCATAAGATTTTACTACCATTCATTTACTGGGTAAAGGCAGACATGACAGGATACTCACTATCAGACTGCAGAGAATCGCAGCAGTGGGGAAGTACACGTGTTGCCAAGGAACATTTTCCACGGAAAACATCATTCTTATCATCAAGCGTTAAACATAACCTGTCATTTCCGGATTGTGACACAAAATGCATTCTGGTAGCATGAGAATGGATGTGAGTTATCCAGCAGCTGGGGGAGGAACCAGGCCGCTGCTCTAAATTAATATCACCTGGGCTTTTGGTTAATAGTTTCTCATTTCTAGAATCTCTGTGGGACTGCAGTGGGCGGTCTGCTGTAGATGTGTTTATTTAGAAATCCCCCCATCCGGCTGAGTCATATTCTTAAAAAACATTTCAATAATCTATGGCATTGATTCAGTCTCTTTTACCACTAACATGAGTTAAACACGTGTTACGCGCACTGTCACAAAGTAACAGCTCTTCTAAATACATATAAATGTATTCCATTTGTTACGGATGGGAGTAACCATGATACAAGAGAAAGTGTGCTCATTTTCTCAGCAATTTTGTCCTGGGTCATAGAAAAGTTTTAAAACTCAGGTGGGTGGCTCCTATTAACCTTTTTGGTGCCAGATTAGGGTGAATAACTCAGCAGTCTGGATTCAGTTTTATGGGCACCATTGCAGGACTAAATCCATCCCTGATGACAGTAAATAATCGGTTGTACAAATAATATACCTATGCAACTTTAGAAACACATTGATAACATTCAAGTAGCAGGCCCAGGAGGATTAACAGTGGGGTAAAGAGGTGTTAGGTGCAGAGTTTGCTGCATAGCAAAGCAGAAACACAGTTCTTTTTGTTGCTCTTTGATGAAGAGATAAACCTCTTTTCTTCATCAGGGTTATTTGCAGATACCAGAGCCTTAGCTAGCTGCTTTTGCGCCTAAAGAGTTTATTTTGAGTAAAGTAGATAAATAAATAACAAGGAAATTAATGATTTAGAAATAGAGATTTAAGATATACCATTAAAAACAAATTTCACCAACCCCAGTGAATTATTCAGATTTTGTGATCTGATACCGTGCAGCTCATAGTAAGCAACAGCACTTAGCTAGCCTGACATATGTGGTACAGCAAAAAATATCATTACCATATATTGAGCCAGACACTGATGGATCCACTGTATAACTCCCATCATTATATATTGAGCCAGGCAATGACAGTGGTGCAGTATAACTCCCGTCATTATATAACAAGCCAGACACTGAGGGTGGTATAGCTTGATGCAACAATGTATACTGTGCTTGAAAGTGGTACTCCACAACTCCAATCATTATATAGTGAGCCAGACACAGACAGTGGTACAGAACAAGATATATTGACACTTATGGTGGTACAGTATAACACCCATCATTATATAGCAATTCAGACACAAACAGTGCTACATGACTCCTATAATTATGTAGTGAGCCAAACACTGAGTGGTACAGCATAGCTCCCATCACTATATGCCAAGCCAGACATTGACATTCTGAGCTCTCTGCTTCGTTTTGTTTGTTTCGTTGGGGTCCCTTCCTTCCAAATAACGAAACGGACAAATTTGGTTTAAATTTGAATTTCTATGACTCCAAATGCATGCCTAATGAATATTGCACTGTATAGCACCATAGAGAACGATGCGATGTTTCTGCTTTCGTAACGTATGTAAATATTTTTTGTATGACGGTTTGTGTTTAGTTAGCTGTTATAGCTTTCATGCAGCATCATAGGAATAAAAATGTGCTTTGCAAGAGGGCCTTCCAATACTAGGCTTAATTACAGTCTAACTGAATTGTAGAAGGAAAATATAGTTATCATACTGACCAGGCAAGGGCTTTTTAATGCACTAGCACTGTGGAGTATGCATCTATTTTATATATCTTGTAGCACTGCTGCCCCAGAGCCTCACTTGATCTTGTTCCTCACCTGATGGCAGGCAGTGAGGTTTACTGAGATCAACTGGATGTTTTTTTATAGTTTTGGTGCCACCTACAGTCTAAAGAGAGAAATTGGGCCTCTAACATAAAAGGAACAGCAAGCAAGAAGAAAACTTTTACATTGTAACTCCTTGAAAACCTGACCACATACACCGGGAAACAAAATGTCCAAAACTAACGCTAGGATATAATAGTGTGTGCTGAGGATTTGTTTAATGACAGCTTCAATCTAAAAACTTTAGAAAAAAAAAAGAAATCTGATTAAACATACAGATGGTTACAATTACAAAAACAAGCCTCCTACATTTAGGGTATGAAATACCCTGTGTTATGGAAGCTTAGTATGTACTCAGAACCAACATCTAAATCTTCTGTCTTTGAATACCAGTGAGCAGGGCCAGACTGGCATTCACTCGGCAGCCATGGCACTTTAAGTCCAGCTGGCACCTGACTTTTGTATGGTACTTTAAGTCAATACTGGTGCCCAATGGCTGAGAGCAGCTGGGCATATCGAGCTTCTGCATCCAGTCTGCCGCTGGTGCCTAAAGACTTGTTTTTCCGTCAGAAATCCTATAGTGCTGTGAATTATGGGTAGGTATATGCAAGTCAGTTTAACAAACAACATATTTGAGCCACATTCCTCATAATGTTTCTCTGACCTTTTTACTGGGTCCAGTACTTAACCCCAAACACTCACCCTTTCAGATGACATGTTATGTATTTCAAAGTGTCATGATTAGCCTCTGGGAGATTCTTCACCAGATTTTTTATTATCTCTATCCTCTCTGTTGCGTCAGTAATTTCTATGGGGGGAAAAATTGCAGATATATCAGGTTTTGATTAAAAAAAAATAAAATAAATATATATAAAAAAAGTCATATGATACAAAAAGATTTACCATTTCTGTTATAAAAGTCCTTTGCTCATAGAGCCCACTTAACACCATTAATAATTTAAAGATGAAAATTTAAAACTGGTTTTTCATTTCCAGACACCTTCGACCAGCCCAGCCTAGGGGTGCTCTAGTAAAATGTTTTGCACACGGACAAAGATTAGGTTTCATGTGAAGATGCAAAATCTACCCTTATGTATAACATCATAGATCTGTATAGAAGGAAGACAATGTCCTGCAGGTAACGGACCATGGAAGAGGCTCTGGAAATAGCGTGTCTACTTACTCACAGCAGCTACAAACTCATCAAACATGCTGAATGGGATAAGTGGCTCAGGGAGTTCACGGAAAAACATTTTGAGTGCACCGGTGATTACGTGAATGTCTTCCCACTCACTGCTGTTTAAGTCCAGTTTTTCTTCTGGGTGTCCCAAAACCAAAGAAAAATATGGTTATGAACACTTCATAACTCATTAAAGACTCAGTCCAAGTCAACATGAATTACACATACAGATGTTATGTGACGCAACAAGGTTAGGTGTAACACAAAAATTTAGACACATGGATGGAGCTTGGCGTAGCAGGAAGCAAAGGCGGTTATTGGGCACACTAGACGCGATATACCATGTAGCCAGAGCACAAACAGAAATGTTTATTGGCTACCTTGGGACAGCTGCTCCGGAAATAGGTATCTTCCATCTGTTGTTACTGCCCTCTCTGTAAGATAATAGGTCATTCTAGTGGTGGATTGAAAAGGTTAGCTAGTGTAGAAGGTGGAGGTATTTTTGTTTCCTATGTAATATCCCTCAATCCTTGGTACCAGAAACATATCTGCCTCTTGTCCATTTCCCAGTACTAATGGGGCAGTGAAACATCTATATCTTAATATCACATAGCAGCGGAATGTTTAACTTGTTATTAGTGTTATTATAAGTTGAGGAAGAGTCAATGAAGCGACCCTCACCATATGTGTTCTGCAAAGAAGTGAGGGTGGAACCACAAGCACGTTAGGAAAAAAAATCGAAAATGTTATGGAGCTCCTTTCAGTTCACAGGCCAAGTTTGCATACTTTCATAACCATTTTTAAATTGGTACAGATGCAGTTATATGCTCCCCCATGTTTTGCACCTGAGATGTGACATGTTTATGAATAATCCCAATGACTTCAGAAACCACCATGTATCATCTCCCTAGAAATAATTTTTGGTAGCTTCTGGCTTCTCATTATGTACAGCAATGATGTCAGATTTGAATAATCTGAATAAGAGCCGGAAGGCGTTGAAGTGATTATGTACACGTAGTTCCCGCATCACTATGTTGATATAAAATGAATATGGTGTGCAGACTGCAGTGCATATGAAATGATCTATACATTGTGTTAACAAAATTGTAAATTATTCAGAAATCCCATTCAGAGACCCAGAGATCATTAGATTATTAATACTGATTGAGGCAACAAGGCCACTAACCAATCGATGATCAGATCACTCAACACCATGACTTCCTACTTCCCGGTATTGCCAGTTGATCTGCTGGTGTGGTTGGAGTTAGATTGCTCCACCCGTCCAGCCCTTACGCACACCTTTCTTTTTGTTATAAGCAAGTGTCTTTTTTGAAATACAAGAGCAATGAGTGTTTTGGTTCCCTTTGGAACTACTTATCTCTGTGAGACATGATTCCCTGCATCACTGAACCTGAAATCAAAGTGGAGGAATCGACTTGATATGTCAGATGACATGCAAGTAACATCATCAGTCCCCGATCAAGACAAGGCAGGGTTTGAATTTGTTTGCATTGCCCCCTATTTTTTTTAACATTATCACTATATGCTGATAAACCACGGCACTGGAGTATAGTTATTTACACATTGGACCGTGCAGTGGTGCACCATGACAGGGATCGGTTAAGCTCCTACATATTGCATTTGCTATACCAACTAACAACCTACATTTGACAGAACGCCATGAGTCGCTTACCTCTGTCTACAACGAATCGCAGTTTCTGTATGGTGGCCAGGTTTCCGTTCACTCTGTAAATCCCATCAGCATCAAGTCCTAGGATACACAGAAATTAGAAACATTTTGCCTCATGTTGCATTTCATCTGTTTACTGTTTATAATGTCATGCATCATTGCGCTTCTGTGGCTTCAGCAGAGATACATTTATATAAATATCAATGGCAAGAAAAAAAGGTTTTGCTAATGCCAGACTTAATTTTTCACCTAAATGGACAAAGATACAAAGAAACCATGTGCTTCTGCTAATGACATCAGATATGATATAAAAAACAACATCGTTAATGACATAGTAATTGCATCACAAATTCATCAGCTACCTTACCCACGGCATCACTAGTGACAGCAGAAATAAAATCAATTATATCACAAATCACCTTATTAGTGGCATTACTAGCAACATCAAAGATCAAGCCCCAGTACTACCTAGCACCATCGCACATCATCTCTAACACTAACTTTACACTTAAAGCTCTTGGGTCACTGACTTTGTTCCAATTATGTAAATGTACCAATCCATGCACTGACTCTTTTGTGTTCTGGAAATATGGCTCATAATCCAGAATTAATCCTAATTCTAAAGATTAATATGTAGGACACACAACTCATTTTTTATGTCATCACCATGTCATTGATGAACTAATTTGTGATGTCATTCTTTGTGGGTTTGGCTGAAGGTTTGGAGCTAGTTTTCATAGCATCATATGGAAAAAATATTTATTTGGGCTTGCCATTCTCACCAGGAATCCAAAATACTTGTGGACATGTGTATTTAGTAATAAAAGTGTTTCTTTAGTATAATTATGTGATTTTATCCCTTCTTGTATATGCCTACCCTGCAATATATTTGTACTATACAGGCCCGACTGGCCATCTGGCACACAGGGCACATGCTGGTTGAGGCGACATTATCTCATACACTCACCCAATCAGTTGCTATAGCCAGCTGCTGGAAATGCCTGGCCACGTGTTACATGAGCATAAAAATGTAGTTTGCAGCTGTGCATATCCAGCTGTCGGTGGCACTGACATCATCAGGAGGCTGCCAGGCTTAAGTTCCAGGGCAGTCCAACCATCGCCAGTCCTCCTTGGTATTGTGACCTACATGTACAGTGTGTACAATCTACTATCACATATATTGTATATGTTTAACAAGGGGGTGGAAGGTAATAGGGGGATTATTTTTTAACCACTATAGCATGTTTTGTGATGCATAGTTTGTCTTAAACTAGTTAACTTGCTCTGTTTCTAAGCCTGTCACCGAAATGTAACTAACAAAAAATTGGCCCAACCTCCCCAAAATGTGTCTCTTTAACATGTAAATAGTGCTTAAACACAATCCTAAATTTTAATCATAAATTCTTCCGTTTTGAGCCAAATATCGCACAGCAGTGTATTTTGTTAAATATAGGCTCATATCATGCATTTATTTTAAATGTACCTCGCTCATTCACAGCTTCAATGCAAAGTCTTACAAACTTTGGAACTCTACCCCCCTCTCGATGACAAAGCGCATCCAGCCGACACCCAAAAACTTGGTCTGTGGAAGAGAAAACCCAGTTAATATGCTGAAAACGTGGACTATAAAATAGTTTAAGCGTTTTCTAATTTACACATAATTGATTCCTTCTGCAAGTTTTATAAACCATTGCTTGTTAAATGTGTTCCCCCGAGATTTGGAGTCATGCTCTCTGTTTAAAATAACTGGCAAATCTTTGGAAAAGCACCAAATCATTATCTGTAAGGGCACTGGGTGCCGGATCAGGTAGTCTCGATGCATGGGGCAGGGTCAGATTCAGACCATGGCCAAAAGCACGCTGGCGATGGATCCAGTTCAGGGCTACTGTACACTTTAGCCCTAGTCTTTTTCTAGGGCGCCATCTATAGGTGTTCTGGGCACAAGCAGGATATAAACTTGGGGTGACAAGCTTAATACAGGCAGGAAACAGACTTGGAATAAGAAGGTCTCAGTGGCCAGGTTGGTGGGGTCCGGGAAGCGCACTGGCAGGGCATAAGGCAGGAGAGCGGCTGGAAGCCCTCTGGCAGGGCACTAGGCAGGAGTGCTGCTGGAAGCCCTCTGGCAGGGAACTTGGAAGCCCTCTGGCAGGGCAAGAGGCAGGAGCGTGGCTGGAAGCGCACATGGCAGGAGCTATGAGTAGGACAATGTCACAGCGAAAAAATGGTTTGCACATGTGCAGTGGCCAGGGCATATATTAGGTATATATATATGATGCCAATACTTGGAATAATGTAAACAGGGTGTGACATCATGAAGGAATGTAGAGAAATCGTCAAGGAGCTGGTTATGTTTTATTTTACATTCATTGTTTTATTTGTGTTGATGTCGGAAAAATAATTGCTCACAAGAAAAAGAGGGGTCCTTTTTTTTTTAAAGGTACTCCAGAGCCTCAAACTCCTTAATTTGGCTATGCTCATCACGTACCCTTGACTTGGCCTCATCATGCACCCTGACCGTGGCTTGGCTACATCGAGTACATCTAGCTTAGCATACCAGACCTTGAAAATAAAAGACTGAGCAGCCACTCAGTGACAATGAACCTTAGCAAGGCCATTTTCTGTACACTTAGGGTAAGCTATGTAATGCACATTGCTCCCTGAACCTACCATGTATAAATGTTTAATATTTGACACAATTCTCCCCAGTTTTTACCTTTAATAAGTCCTTTCTCTTGGAGAGTCTGAAGTGGAGGCCTCCTCACCAAAAGATTCTTCAGCCTGTTTTTGACATTCTTTCGGTCAGCTCCACCTACACCGGAGCTCACCCAAGACACTATGAATAATAATGGAAATAGCAATAAAAATTGGAAAATAATCTGTTGTGAAGTCACTCAAACTACATACGGATAACACAGCCATATACACAGAAGACATGCGCAAAAAAACGCAAATAAACCTACATAGTAAATCTACAGGTCTCACGTTACAAAGAAGTGCAATTACATTTGTGTTAAGGGATGTGTAGAGGACATATATGCTAAGGACATGTCACTTTCATAAGCTCTGTATAAAGCCACATCGCCAGAGCTTACGCATTGGAGCTCGGGGTGCCTTAAGCATCAGCGGGCATATGACTGACCTGACCCAGGTCGATAAGGAGGGTGGGGAAAATCGGCCAGATTGTTTTGCCCTTTTGACGTTCCTGCACGAAGTATCTTTTGGCACAGGACTATGAAAGGCAGATGACTGAGAGACCGCTTCCTCTTCCTGTGTGAGAGCTATCAAGAAATGTCCCCCTCCCCACACTAAGCTGGGTTTTTTCTCCATTAGTCTTTAACAATTTTAGGGTTGCTTTGTCTGGGGGGTTTTTTTGGCGTCACCTTTTTGTTTCTCGTTGCATTGTTGTCACAACAGCGGTTGTTTGCCTTGCCAGCCTGGCCTGAGCAGCGCATGAAGAAGAATGTGTCATTATTTGGGGGAAGTGGGTGATTTCTGTTGGGAAATTCTTTTTGACACATGACCTTTGTCAGTCATGACCTATTTATTGCTGACGTGAGCTTCCATGCCATACTTAACGTGAGTTCCAACTGTGCTCTGCTGCCCACTTGTGGTTACAAAGGGAAGTTAATGAAATCAGCCACAACAAACAGGTTCAACACAAACTTATTACAAGGCACACTGACAGAGAAGGAAGATATCCAATCCACCATATCACCAATACAAACCACATTGCCTATGGGAAGATACTGGGACCTATTGTTATTTGTTCTACAGAGCATTGAGTATAGAAAATTGACATGTTTGATACCTACAGGGTGCTTTCCAGCATAGGAAAAACATAAATCGTTGATACATACATGAGAACTTCCAACTGTCTTTAGACTTTAAAAAGGATTCTTCTTCGACGCCACTCCCATCCAAAACCTCCATACTGCCTGATCGTCTCAAGATGATGTCATCTAGGGGATTTTCTCGATCCTTTTTTGGAATTAAAATTATTAAATTAAATTTATTTATCCCCAAATCCCCTATACAATGGATGGACTGGATGGTTGTTATATACCTTTAATCAAAAAGGATTATCTGACACTACTATAAATATATAGGGTCTTTCATTCCCAAAAAGAGAGTTGCACTTCTTGAGTATAATTCCCATTACAGGCTTGTAAGTTTGGAATCTGCATACCCAGTAGTGCTGCTTCCCACGCTTTGCACTTCGGTGCCCTGATTAACTAGGAGTAGAAGTTGGGAGGTATCCCAGTTGACCAGTGCAAGATGACACAAGTCACTAACCATTACTGTGACTGACACAACAGACCTGGTACTTTAATGTGTGGCCAATGGCCGGATACACATGGCTGCATACTGTGCAAATGTAAAAGCATAATGTGCAGCCATGTGTATCCAGCAAGCTGCTGTGGTTAAGTCATTTATTGGCCTTAAAGTGCCAGGGCTCATTTTAATCTCCACTATATGATGGGAACTCACCAATTAAGATTTGCTTAGAGGCCCAACAGCCTAAATGGTGACTCAAATACTATTATACAAGATCTCTTACCAGCCTCTCAATGATCCTCTGCAAAGCATCATACCACTCTTGGATCACAGAGTCTTTGTCAGATTGCAAAAGGAACTCATTCCCTGTAACCATGCGCAGCTGAAAAACATACACATATGAGGTTAAGTAAAATTTGTGGTTAAGGAATTAAAAGAGTGCATGGTTTCACTTACACAAAACAATAATAATTATTATTATCTTTTATTTATATAGCGCCAACAGTTTACAAAGCGCTTAATACAATACATATATTCAAGGGATATGACAAGACAACAATTGACAGACTAAGACAAACCGATACATTACGTGGAGAGAGCCCTGCTTGCAAGCTTACAATGTAGAGGGAAATGGCACAGAGAAACATAAGGCACAGAGAAAGGGTGAGAGGTAGTGTGGTGGTTGGATCGATGACAAGGAAGTTCTAGCAGCTAAAATGGTGGGGCTTCTCTGAAGAAGTGAGTTTTGAGATGTTTCTTGAATGTTGCCCCGGAGGAGGGTGATTTCTGAAGTTCCTTGTGAGTAATTCCAGCGAATATGGGGCAGCTCGATGTAAATCTTGTACGGGAAAAAGGAAAAAGAGTGAATAGTAGAGGAAGCCTTAGCCCATGGGAAGAACGTAGGGATCAAGTAGGAGAGTATTTGCTAGTGAGGTCAGAAATGTATGGAGGAACAGTATTATGGATGGCCTTATATGTCAGTATCAGGATTTTAAATTTAATTCTAAAGGTAATTGGGAGCCAGTGGAGGGTTTCACAGAGGGAGGAAGCAGAAGAGGAGCGACGCGCAAGGAAGATAAGCCTAGCAGCGGCATTTAAGATAGACTGCAGACTGTAGACTGTAGAGAGAAGAGTGTTGCAGTAGTCAAGACAGGAAATGATAAGTGAATAACCAGAGTTTTGTGGATTCTGCTGAGATGGGTGGTACGAGAGATTTTTTTTATAGGTGCGAAAGGCAGAATCTTGGCGAGGACTGAATTGAGGATGAAGAAAGGTTAAGTCAGCGATGACCCCAGGCATCAGGCCTGTTAGTTAGGAGAGATAGTCACGTTTGTTAATGGGAAGAGAATTCAGGTAGTGGAGTGGAGATGGAGGGAGGGAAGATAATGAGTTCCGTTTTAGAAAGATTAAGTTTCAGGTAGTGTTGTGACATCCATGAAAATAGCAGAAAGCAATTTGTAATTACGGGACATGACGTATAGAGAGATCAGGAGAAGACAGGTAGATTTGGTTATCATCTGCATATAGATGATACTGGAGGCCAGTGACCTTTGCTTTGGCAGAGAGCAAGTCATTGGAGACTTTTTTAGAGCTGTTTCAGTAGAGTGAAGGGGTTTGAAACCAGACTGTAGAGGGTCAAGGAGGGAATTAAAGGAGAGGAAGTTAGTAAAGCGATTGTACACAATCCGTTCAAGCAGCTTAGAGGTAAAAGGAAGCAGAGAGATAGGGCAGTAGTTAGCCAAACAGACTAATTATTATTATTATTATTATTATAGTGTTTCTTATCCTTCAGTGCTGTTTTGTATGTTAAGCAAACTATGGCAGATATGTAATTTTATTGTTTCATCTGAAGGATTAATCATATAACACAGAAACTTTTTTTCAGTTTGTACTGCATCTATCAGTGTCCGTTCTTCGTGCGACATGATCTAATGGTTAGATATAACCCGCATCCCAGTAAAAGAATGTTCTCCATACCCTATGTTTCAACAGCTCAAACAAACAGATTTACTTTTAATGGCTTCTTTTACAATTTAATTTAAGACACATTTCCCAGTAGAAAGACTAGGCGTTAACATAGAAGAATAGTTGAGAGTGTGACATCTTCAGTTTATTGTTGATTAATGTATAAAAATGCCATTGGGGCTGTGCTGTCAGTGACAACAGAAGAGAGGGACTAAGGAGTAATTATTTCTGAGAATAATGCAACAAATCATCAGAAGAGGCAAGCGGGGTGCTGGGTTGTATAGCGAGAGGCAGTAGTAGAAGGAAGAGGGAGGTGGTTCTGCCACTTTACAGACCTCACCTAACGTATGTGTAAAGTTCTGGAGATCTCCATAATTAGATTCACATTCTAGAGAGAATTCAAAGAAGGGCTACTAAAACAATGCTGTAGCACAGTTATTTTTGGTCTTTGTCATTTATTTTGCTTGGAAAGGCTGACTGAGGTGCCAAGGCCATCACTAAAGGTTGCTGTTGTTTAAAGTTTTTGAATGAGAAAGGGACAGAGGCATCTTTTGAGATATAAGGATTATACAATCAGTGCACATGTAAAAAGCAATCAGGTTAGCTAAAGTGAAGAATGAGAGAATGACTGTAAAAGAAAGTAGAACAAATCCTAAAAGTTCTTCAAATATGGAGAAGAGGCCACTAATCGCTGATTACAAGCTGAAAGCAGAAGTGCTTAATTTATTTTTGTCTACGAAAAAGTAAAAGTAAAAAGCAAATAAATGCAGGGGACCAGATGGGATTCATCCTCAGAGACTTTGTTCAGTAACTGACAGATCTTTATCTTTTTTAAGGATTATTTTGAATCCGGAGTTGTTCCATGAGATTGGCAAAATGTGATGTCACTATGGCTCTTTGGCTTATAGGTCACATCAAACTCATTTTGTGAAGGCTTTTGGTTTCATGCCACACAATAGGAAAGAACTGGAAGATTTCAGTGATGGGCAAGACAACTAATTAAAGGAATTGAAGATAGAGATTTGAAAGTGGGCTTTTCTCTTTGTCAAGTATATTCACGGACAATACAAAGACCTGATTGGGGAGCTTTTCATTTATAGAACTTTGCAAACGACTGTGGGGCATCTGCTAAAGTTAAAGAAAAATAGATTTATTTTTAAGCAAAAGAAAGGATGTTTACAGCCAGGAAGGTTAAAGTGCAAAATACACTCAGGTGAAGAGTTTTTTTTTTGGTCGGATGCCTTTCTAGCAAATATAGGCATTCAAAGTTATACCAATTTATTGATAGCACAGCTACCGTTGATCCAAAGTCAAGGTGAGTCAAGATCAGTTTTTGGTTTTCACTTTAAGCTACTTCACTATATAACTGTGACTAAGTATTACTGGGTACATGATCACCCCCCCCCTTCATTGCATGTGGTGGTAAGGTAGTATTGATATCTCAGATATTTATGAAAAAGTTTGTCTGTGACTTACATGAATCACGTTCTTCTTGCTTGACATTTCCTGTGCCCAGTCAATGTTGGCTCCCCTGAGGTCCACACTGCTCTCAGGCTTACTGTTGGACGGTTTCTGTGAATCAAAAGCAATAATGTCTTAGTCATTTGAGTATTTGTATAAATCACGGTTTAGAACCCCTATAGTATCCCCAGTCTACGCAAAAAAGGGATACTAATTCCCTAAAACATAAAAGGCAGGCACTTTACTATTCAAATCACACAGATCACGTAACAGACATAGAGTGGATCTGAAGGAAACTGCCAAGACTAACCCAATAAATCTTAATATATTTCTCTCCATTTACTATGTATTATGCAGGATCACTCGTAATGTAGGAGAAACTCACTGAGTTTGTTCCAACAAAGTGCTTAATGAGTTGAAATGCTTAACTATTCTGCAAACTGCCCCGCTTCACAACATTGAGACCCAATTCATCCCTTATACTCTTAGAACAGAAAGTCGGGTGAGCTTGGCTATCATCTAGTGGCCAGCAAAACAGCTTTAGTTCTTACCCAGCCTGAAGGAGCCTGTACTTTCGGATCCTTGTAGAATACCAAACTGTTACCAGTCAGAACCACTAGAGCGGACATCCAGTTTTTCCTGGAAGAAAAATTTGTAACAGTTACAGAAAGACTGCATTTTCACAGCTCTCCGTTGTTACACTTACAAAAAATTCTTATTACACTCCATAGATTGTTAAGCAAATCGACTTCTGCAGATCGGGAAATTTTATTGTTTGCTCTGAAAGTATAATCATTTAAAAACAACACAGAAATGTTTAAGAATTTGGTCAACATTACCAGGGATGATGTTTCTAATGGTGCATTTAGTTTAAAAAAAAAAGGTATTCATAGTGAGGCTGATTAAGGGAAGTATATCGTCCCTTTGCAAAGGGATACCAGCCCGGGACTGGTAATCTGGTAGGTCCATCTGTGTTCATATGAGTGTTTCCTCAAACCAGGAACTTCAATGAAGCATGGTCTTATTCCTCTGCTCCTTCTCCTTCATGCAGTATGTGTGTATTAACGTCTTTGAGCACCATGTCCAAAGGTGACACAATGTATATAATAAGAACAATAATTGTAATTATGTATCAGCAATATGATCTAATCATTGATGATACTGACAAAATTAGCCAATGTGTTAAAAATATTTTTTATCTTACTTCAGCTTCCTTCCACCTTCAGCTATCTTTGTCTTGTTTAACTGGTCAGCCTTTTCGACCTCCTGGAAAAAATAAACTTAGCTGTATTTATTGATCTCATATAATCTTCCTTATGTTTGATGCCATGGTGGCGGAAGATTTTAAAGATGCTGATCCACTTAGACAAAACATTATGCACTCTCTAGAATTAATACGCAAACGGTATTATTCACACAACCCCTCATTTTAAGTAACACATGATCTCTACTCTCTGCCCCCAATAATAATCAGGAAATATTAAACTTTTTTATACATAAATCATGTGTTTCCAAATAAAATAAAATCTTTAGGTTATTCCGTGACAATGTTGCAGCTCACAATCATTATTTTCTTTTAGCTTTATGGCAGTTCATAGTATAACATCAATAAAGCACTTGTTTAAAGAACTTCAGTCAAACAGATGCAATAACTGTACTGATCGCTACAAGGCTTTGCAACTATAACTATATTATTAAACACAGGGATGTAGGATTAAAGTACCAAATGAGAAAATATATGTTGTTTTATGAAAATTTGAGAGTGCTGTACATTACTACTCATGAGCCAGTGAAAGTTTGGTTTATATATACAGTCGTGGCTAAGCTTGTAAGCTCTATAACCTGTTCAGAAGTTGAAGGTGGCAGTGTAGAATTACTATATCTATGGCTATATCAGTTGATGTGCTGTGATCTAGCCGATCAATATATGTTTAATATATTTAAATAACTTGTATGTTTAGTGTATGCGTTAAAACAAGCCACGTGTTGCTGAGAGCCAGGATATAACATAGCTCAGTGTCAGTGAGTGGCATGTATCATTACAGAGATATACTATAGATGTCTGAGCCAGCAGAGGTACAGTCTCCCTCATGCTCTTTCATTATGGGGTTGGTTGGCGGGAGGTCGCTGGTCTCGCCAACCAGCCCTGACATGGTGCCATCTAGTGGTGCCTGAACACAGTGCAGCCTGTGCACTAGCCACCCCTCCGGATTGCAGTTACAGGCTGACACCTTCCCCAGGCTCTTCTAGGCCAAGCAAGCCTAGGCCAAAACAAGCCATAGTTTGCCTATATAAAAGTGTGCTCCTGCACCATAAAGCATGCCATCTCGGGTTTTGAAAATGACACAAACCACTACAGCTGTGTTGGCAGCAAGAAGGGACTATGTAACCAGTCACAATGTTCCCTGAGAAGCTGTGGTTTCTGTGAGAAAATATGCTAATATTAATATGTAACTTGATACAGGCAACTACTGATTTGTGTAGCTAGAGGGACACTTGGTAGGCTATTTTTGAAATCAGGCTTACATAAGGCACATCCAGTACTGTGACCACGGGAATATGAGGGACATCTGTGATGGGGCTTGGATTACCATAACTTTCAAATTGATGGTGAGAGAGGTTCCGCCTATGGTTTGCCTGTAAAGAATTCAGAGTTTCCAATGAAAACTGCTTACTTTCTGCTAACATTCTAAAAAGGTCATATGGACAATAAACAGTATGCTATTCTTTTATTTAAAAAAAAAAAAACAGATTTTTGAGGAAGAGAGGATTACAATACTAAATAATTACATACATCTCACTGACATGTACTGGCAAAATGAAGTAAGAGAGAAGAGATGAGGCAAATACCTCTCTTGGTAGACCACCAATATATGAGTCCACCCTGACATCTACTACTTTGGGCAGTCAAATAAAGATTTGGCGGGGGCAGTATGTAGCTATGGGCTTCAGGGTATTCCTAGGGATAAATACCTGACTGCTTTAGGAAAATATCAGAAATATCAGATAGATACATATATGTTATAGCAAAATACATTCACAAGAAAATAAATAATGCATTAGCTGCGTGAGTGGTGTGTTAAAACTGCATATGTGTGTGGATGTTAGTTCACATGCATACGTGCCCTTCTCCCTACACACTATAATATACGATCTCTCCCTACACTACAAAGTAGTACATGACAGAGCAAGGATCAGCAAGTCTATAACACGTTTATGCTACCACTAGGACTTTTAGATTTACCCTGGGTCCACGAGAATTGGACAAGATCATGGATTTAGTATAGCTGAGTCTCTGCACTGGAGGATCTGGATCGTGAACCTGGTCATCGCTGTTTGGGCCAAATAAACTACTAGAAGATGAAGAGCTGCTCTGGGTAAATTGGGTTTGCTCCTCCAAAGAATCACAGATCTGAAAGACAATGAGATGAAGAAGCTGTACAGTCTGTTCTTAAAAAGGAGTATGATCTTAAGCAATAATATTTGACGTACCATGTAACCACAAACCCCTGTGTTCTTTGCAACTTTGCACTTGCTATATTTACCTCTTTCCTTGTTTCCTGTTAAGTTATCAGGTTACAGTTTCATGTACAATGCACTAGACACCACTGGCTACATTTCAGAAGCTCTAGAAAATAGCTCTATAAAAAGGGGGCACATTTAATCCAAAGCTTGAAAAACCAATGCTCCTGCCATAGCAACCCGTGCTACAGTATATTCTCGCTGCTTTGACTATTCCAGTGGGCTCTTATTTATTTCCACCATCCAAACATTGCTTTCGAACTTATCTTTAGAAATAGCCCCAAATGGGTATTAGTTTGTAGTTCATTAGATCGACCAATTTGGCATGGATAAACTATTACATAAGGATCCCAACCAGACTATATTAAGTTCTTCTTCTGTAATGGGCATTAATGGGAACTAAAAATCTGCTTAGTAAATTAAGCATTTGTTTAGGTAACTAATTAAGTAAGTTTTTTTTACATATCCGGTGCAAGAAAATTAAAATAACCCTTTGGAATTACCAGCATTGATGTCTTAATGTGTCTTAAAGTATGATCTTCATCTATGTTACAATAACAAACACAAATTTTAACAAATAACACACAACTTATTGTATTGTTCTTGTCCACACTGAATATATCATTTAAACATTCACAGTGTGGACTGGAAAAAGCATGTGAACCCCTAGTTAGCAAACCTTGAGACCAATCAAGAAAACAGGATCGGAGATGTGTTTTCATTTTCATGTGCTGACATTTTAAGCTTGCTATTCTCAAGCGGCATCTGCTGATGTGAACCATGCCTCACACAAAATAAATCTCAGAAGACCTACAATCAATAATTGTTTATCTGCATAAAGCTAGAAAGGGTTACAGTGCAATCTCAAAGAGTTTACATATTGATCAGTCCACAGTTAGACAACTTGTTTATAAATGGAGACTATTTAGTACTGTTGCACTATCCCTAGAAGTGGGCACCCAGCCAAGATGAATCCAAGATAGCAATGCAGGATGCTTAATGAGGTAAAAAAAGTACCCTAAAGTAACCGATAAAGGCTTGAAGGAATCATTGGACCTGGTTACCACCTCTGTTTACAAGTCTACCATATGGAAAACATTGAACCAATTGTTTGATGCCAGAGTAGGCCCCTGCTCGCACGAACCTTTAACTCCCTGCGATGCTGCGTAGATAAGGTACACTAGATGGGGAAGGGACCAGGGAGATTAGATTCTTCGTGTTGTGTGTCTTCGTCTTCGTGTACGCAGGGCCGGCCCAAGACAAAATGCCGCCTGGGGCGAAGTTTAAAATGCCCCCCCCCCATTATGTACACTCCTCCCCTCCCTCTTATCTACCTTACTCTCCTCCCCCCCTCCTATTATCTCCCTACCCCCCTTACTTACTTTCAGCAGTCCTGCGGCGAGTCTCCCTGTTTGGTCTCGGTGCCGGCTTGTAATGCTGAGCAACCGGAAATGACGTCATCTTCCGGCGCTTAGCATTACAAGCCGGCACCGAGACCGAACAGGGAGACTCGCCACAGAGGAGAGAGAGGGGTGCTGAGCGGGTACTGACAACTTGACCACTCGGCACCGCTCTCTCGTCCGCTTTAAAAATAAAAAAAACAGGTCATTCCAAATGTTTCATTTAAATTTTATTGCCACTGTATACTGAACATCTGAACATAACATTGTATAGTTATATGAAGACAGTTTTTCATTGTGCCTGGAAAATAGCACTGATCAAAATGTATTTGCACACAGACGAAGTATTGTTGGATGAAAACATTCCTTCAATTCTACTTTTTCAATATAGAGACTTTAACATTTTAGATTGCCTCTTCCTAAGCATAAACTGTGTTGCTGACGTGCCTCAATATTGTAACACTACCCCCTACCCCGATAGCCTTATGATTGCTCCGAAGAGCTACCACAAGTGCCATCCTGTAAATGAGGTTGCCGTCATTCACAGGATGGCATTAACAATAGAAAATTAGTTCACAGAGGGTCTATCCAGGTACTGAATCCAACCATGCAAGGTCAATGGAGCCCAGCTCACTAACCAGAGTGATTAGTAAAAAAAAAAAATTAAAAACATTTAAAAAAATTATTGTTCAAAAATGTTAAATTTTTTTTTTTTTTTAAATATGGTAACGTAAAAATCCCCACTGTCACAAAAAAAAAGGTTTTAATAAGCAAGTCCTACAATTCTTTATCTTCACAATAATTCCCGCATTACAAATGCCTATAGGGTGTCTAGTATTAAAAAATGCATGAGTTGATGGGGTCAGTTGAAGGACGGGTTTAAAGATGTCCCAAATATTGGACATGGGGGCAGTAGGATCAGGTGTCTAAATAGCAAAAAAATACACACCTCACAAAGGCAGCCTTTTACCTCCCAAATAACCCTACAAACATGCATGTGGGATATCACTGCGGTCAGGAGATGTTACTGAACACATATTGGGGTGTTGTTTGACACGGACATATACCAGGAGCGATAAATCTATACCTGAAGTACAACGTGTGTGAAAAAAATACAAACAAACATTACTACCATAAAAAGTTTCACAAAGGCGGGTGGTAAAATTACTCCATGGAAAGGGTTAAAACACCAGCATTTCAAATACCTTGCGGAGTCTAGTTTTTAAAAATATATGACTTGATGGGTAAATTGCATTGGCCGGCTTCAAACATACCCGAAATGGCACATGGGGGGAAGAAATACCAGATTTGGAAAAAATGGTTTTGAAATAACAAAACGCTACCTGTAATTATTGCCCCATAACGTGCAGAAAACAGCAAAAAAACATAAAAACATTGGGTATTTCTAAACTCAGGACAAATAGTAGAATCTTTTTAGCAGGTTTTTCCATTAGTTTTTGCAGATGAGTAAAAGTTTTTTGTTTAAAAAGTTAGAAAAAGTAATTTGTTAACAAACAATACCCATGTTTTATCATGTTTTTTTATAGTAAATTAGATGATATGATAAAATTAATGGTATCTAAAGAAAGCCCTGTTTGTCCTGAAAAAAAAACCAAAATATAATATGTGTGGGAGCACGAAATGAGAAAGAAGGAAATCACAGCTAAACAGCAACACTGAAAAACGTTAAAAGGGCCATTGTCCCACAATGTACTACAGGTAAGAACCCCTATTGTCCTAAAGGGGGTTAGTAAGGGACAGAAAAATAGAGAAAAGAAAGGTTTTAAGACTTACAAATCCAGGCTGTGAGTTGCAAAATACATCTGAGTAGCAAGAATCGCCTTGGCTATGTTGGGATCTCCTACTACATACTCTTTGCTCCATAGCCAGGCAGCAGTATAAGGAAGAACTAAGTTCTAGCTTCAACTCTATCCCGGCATAACTAGAAATGCAGCATTTCAAACATCTGAATGCAGAAAGAAGAGAACTAAGGTGTCAGAGAAATGCGAGCAGGTGTTTGTGTATTACATTAACCCTTTGAGAACTGGTGATTGGGAAACATTTTTACATAGGGAAACCTGTTTTTCCAGGACAAGTTAATCTTATCCAGTAATCTATTCTGATCGAGGTCAACTAGGCCAAAGCATAGGGTGGCAAATCCAAGGGGGGGCAGTCCCCAATTGCAAAACTAGGGAGTGTAATATTGTCATAAACTGCAGATCGACACTCAGAGATGACTTTTAACAGCAACTTTCTTTATTTGGTTCCTTAACATCACCATATCAATCAGGTCCCCTATTGTCCTGCGGCTCAATAAGTTGGTGACAAGGGAGATCTTTGACCTCATTTACAGCAGCCGGCAGAGCCTCCATTAAACCACAGAGTGGCAGAATATGCTCCGCAGGAAAGATGACAGCAGTGGAGGGAGCAGTTAGGGGCAATAAGTCACAGATTATTCATACCCACCAACGTTTCAGGTGTCAAAATTCCTGGGCCGGTCAAGAGAGATCAGAGGATCTCCCAAAAAAAGCTCCTAATCCCCATTACTCACAAAAGCAAGACACTGGGATAGTTATATGGGAAACTAGTACAGTCACCAAAAAATCCACCTGGTTTTCTGTTTACTCTTGCTTAATTTAACAATTGTATAACTAAATGCAATTTCTTAATTCCTATTATTATTATTATACAATCTGTTTTATTTATTAAAAAGGGGGACTGGAACTGAAATGGCCACAGAGGCCAAAGATTAGGTAACTGGTGAAATCCACAGCTAAAAAGCTGGATTTATTTTCAACATATATTTCCTGCTTTGATGTCAGCAAACCATAAAAAAGTGTAGCTGTTCTGATTACATCTGCTGATTAAGAACCCTTTCAAATCTATATCAGAGACTGTCAATGTCATTTCCTAACATTTAATGCGCCAGTATATTCCAAAGTTCATTACTTGGAATCTGTGAAGTTTACTCCTGTTGTATTAATTCTGTATTAATTCTGTATAACAGGGCTCCTTTATTTTCTCCATTGTCACATGGTGCAAAAACATCTTAAGCTCCAAAGTCCCTCACTTGGTTTGCGCTTGGGCTTTTAGGGCTACACTCCTGTACACTTTTATCAGTACAATCACTTTTCAAAATATTGTTTCTTTTGTCAAATAAGGGCTATGGCTTTTTATGTGCCATGTGACATATTATTTGAGATTTGTAGGGCTGATACACTTATACCCACCAAACATACCACGATTCTAGAAAAAAGAGGGAGATGAGAGAAGCAAAACTTGCATTTAAGGGACACTCCAGCCATCATTTACACGTTAATGCATATGATATAACATTTTCCTGATGTTCCCTTTCCCCACCCCATGCTTTTTTTCTGTGCAGGAGATATGTTCGGCCGAACACATCTTCTGGCATGTGATATATTTAGGTCTAATCTGCAGGGAGGGTTTAACGGGACCCTCTCCACCATGCGCATGCATAGAACAAGCTCCCCTATTAAAGTGGGAGCTCTTTCCTGCCACTGATTGGCTGCTTTAAACAGCCAATCAAAGGCGAGGATCGACTGACAATGGACAAGGCAGTTCTGCAGTTGCAGTTTCTTGCTAATCAGCACTTACTCAATACTGCTCAGAAAACACTTTAATATGCATTATTATTTGGAATAAGCTATCCTTTTAATGATGCTTATCCAGCTCCTAAACCAACATTGATTATTTAAGTCTCAGAGTTGATTATAACTCAGAAGCTAAAATAAAGTGTATCAATACCCTCCATTTATTTCACACACATTTAACACACATACATTTCACATATTTCACAACCATTGCATGTCTTTAGCCTGTGTGACGTATTATGTGTAGATGTTGTCACAAAACAGAAAAAGTCACGATATATACTGAAGGCCGAAAAACACTGGTAGAAAAACCTGTTGAGCTACTCTCCATTGTGACAAACCAGCAATAAACAAAAAGAATTTAGCAGTAACCTTAAAAAATTACACCTGAGGCCACAGGGGAATGCTGACATAATTTACACCCAGGGGAACTCAATTAAGTCGCCTATTCACACAGCAAATCATACTGAGAAACCACATACATGTACCAAAAAGGATTGCATAGTATAGAGGTCACAAAACAAGAACACAATAAATAACCAGACATAGGGAAAGTGCATAAAACAGGGGGGCAACAGCCCACGAGAGGATGATTGTCCTCCTTCCCAGTCCCCCTTGATATGCAAGAAGGACGTTTGATTTATGTAGGGCAAGAGTCATATTAAATCAAGTTAGTTCTGGGCTGGACTGACGATGACGAGGCGGCCCTGACCACTCTAATGCCAGCAGCCATCTGATGACATAAGTGTGGCCAATGGCTGAATATGAGCATAAAAACATAGTGTGCAGCTGGATCTGAAGATCGGTGTATGGTGCTGTTGGACACTGGCCCACTGTGCATTTGCCCATGGGCATGGTACTTTATAGCATCTCTGAAGGTGCATTACGATCTATGCATATAGTCACTGTTGATGTCACTCACGGTTTTATTTTTTTTTATTTCTTACCAAAGCAAACTTGGGAATTGAAACAATGCTTTTGAAGTCACCAATTTTACTTTGCTGTGCATTATGAA
The DNA here is from genome assembly GCA_009364415.1 of Spea multiplicata. Classification (NCBI taxonomy): domain Eukaryota; kingdom Metazoa; phylum Chordata; class Amphibia; order Anura; family Pelobatidae; genus Spea; species Spea multiplicata. Next base: position 66,676 of record VKOC01000803.1, on the reverse strand, counting down.
GTTTCTCAAAGGGCACAGATTGCTAGTGCATGTTGCTAGTGACCTCGTGAGATGACATTTAAAAAACAATTGGACAATATAAATAAAGAGAAATGTAGCCGAAATATACCTGCACAGATGTCCTGTCCTTAGATCTTCTGGGGGGCTTCCAGGTTTTCTCTCTGGTATCTGTGTTAACGAAGAAATGCCTGCCTGTTACTGGGTCCAAATGACATTCCCAGTTCTCCAGTATCTGGACAGGGCTACAGGTCGGGCTGGGGGGAGCACCCTTCGCTTTTTTCATCTCCTCCAGGTTACTGTAGACTGGAGTCTCCTGCATGGCAGTAGCTAAACTCAGCTTTCCCAAAAAGCAAAAAAAGATAACATAAGCATAGTTTTAATATTTTACTCTACAATACCAAATTTATATATATATACACACACACACATGGTTTGTGGCAGACTTTCTACAAAGTTCTGGAAACATTCAATTGGTACTAAGGGGCCCAAATTGTGCCAAGAAAATGTTCCTCACACCATTATACCACCATTGATACAAGGCAGGATGGATCCATGCTTTCATTTTGTTTCATGTCTGACCCTGCAATCTAAATGTCACAACTGGAATCAAGACTCATCAGACCAGGCAACGTTCTTCCAGTCTTCCATTGTCCAATTTTGGTGAGCAAGTTGTAGCCTGAGTTTCCTGTTCTTAGCTGACAGGAGCGGCACCCGGTGTGGTCTCTGTGGCGGTAGCCGCATCTGCTTCAAGGTTCGACATGTTGTGCGTTCAGAGATGTATTCTGCATATCTTGGTTGTAACGAGCGTTTATTTGAGTTACTGCCGCCTTTCTTTCATCTCAAACCAGTCTGCCCTTTCGCCTCTGACCTCTGACATCAACCAGGCATTTTCGTCCACAAAACTGCGCCTCACTGGATATTTTCTCTTTTTTGGACTGTTCTCTGTAAACCCTAGAGATGGTTGTGCGTGAAAATCCCAGTAGATCAAAGGTTTCTGAAATACTCAGACCAGCCCATCTGGCACCAACAACCATGCTACGTTTAAAGTCACTTTCTTCCCCATTCCGATGCTCAGTTTGAACCTAAGCACGTTGTCTTTACCACGTCTACATGCCTAAATGCATTGAGTTGCTGCCATGTGATTGGCTGATGAGCTATTTGTGTTAACAAGCAATTAAACAGGTGTACCTGAAAATGTGGCCAGTGAGTATATATATATATATATATATATATATATATATATATATGTATATATGTATATACATGCACACAATATGAATTTAATCACTCAAAAATCAACCGCCCATTGAGTAAAGTTGGAAAATGCACTGGTCACAAAATTCAAACCTACATGCTATAGGCTTGTACAAAAAGCTAGTCAGAAATTGTAAGTTATCCTTCAAAATATTAGTTATGTCTGTGATTAGCTAGGAACCCCAATTGTTTTATTATAATTATTATTTAGAACCATTTACTCAGTTTAAGTAATTTAATGTATGTTACAAACAATGTTTTCTTTTTTTGTAATAATGGCAGTAAAGCATGTTCCTGGACTTAGCCTAGCATGCCAATGGCACAGCACAAAGAGTGTGTTCATGTGTGTTCATATGTGCAGAGCCTTGACAGGCGAACTGAGAGTAGGAGAGCTTGGGGGGCAAGTTCACCCTGGTGGCACAAAATATACACCACTGTTCCCCTAGCTAGCCCTTCCCTGGCTGAAAAATTATCAGTGACGCAAAGGTAGCAAGCATTTTCCTTGTATGAGTCACCATTAATAAAAAGTTAACGGTGAGCATTATTATAGTCGGTTGTGTATGATTCTGAAAGCTTCCAAGTTCTGTAGTCGCGGTTGTACTTACATAGATGGAATACTGGGAGAACATTGTAGTTGTATTCTTGAAAGCAGAGCCAGAAGAATCTTCCTTCAGTAGGAGTCTTATTTAAATAGTAAAAGCTGTAACCAGCAGTCACTATAATAGTAAAGTGAAAGTATATACGTCATAGTGACATTATCTATGTAATAAAAATTAATAAGCTATGTGTTACTGTCACTGGAGGATTTTATCACGTGTACCCGAGGTGTGTTTTCAAGCTGAAGCTAACCCTTTGACTACTGTTGTCATTTTCCAGACTATATTAGAGATAGTATTTACATTTTACAACAGTTTAAAGAGAAAGCCTATGACACATTCCATTGTAAAACATCTATAATGTTTTTTATTTTTTAAGGGGTAATATTGCTTTAAGCCTCTTGCTAACAAAATGCATCTTGCCAGGCTTCTCTTGACGAGATATCTGTTGTCATAACCTCCTAACCTCTCAGATTGCGAAGAGGGATGTATTGCTTTGGGGTTTATGGTTATAGGTGGCTGAGAGCACGGCTTTATTAAGAATTTTTACATATCTCAGCATTTCAGGTGCCCAACCCATGAAGCCTTTGTTGGAGGATGCATGGCCAGGGAATCTGCCGTACCACGTTTATGTAATGGAACGGAACACCAGGCTTTGATGTCATATTCTGACACACAGCTTCACTACATTGTAAGGAGGTCACAAATCTCTATTTCACAGCTCACTTCCACAAACAGCACCATGATCCCCACTAACGCCGAAATTGGGACAGGATGGTTGCTTGGCAGCATAGCAGGTTAGTGCTGTAAAATAGCACTGTCCCATAAAAAACCACACTCACAAGGTGTATTGTTATGTATATATCTGGGAGCTGTCCAAGATTGACCCAGAGTCACCAGGTAAAGCGCTGCTTCCCTGGGTCTCCTGGTCATTCTCATGTTTCTCGTGGGTAAGGGAGCAGAGTTTAGCCAGGTCCTTTAACAAATCCTGCCTGCTGACCAAACCTTGTGGGATCAGCTACAGAAATGCTTTTTTTTAGAGATCCATCAGAGTGTGTATGAAACCGTGCAGGTTCATACACCAAATGATCCCTCTAGCGTTGTCATGGCTTACACAGCAACACAGGAAACATTGGCAGAGGTATTTTAATTCCATTACTCTGTGTGAAAGCATTGTGTCTATCAGCAAGGAGCCAGTAACACGGTGATGTATACTTTCATAGTCTGACTAGGTCTAAGGTGACAGTTCCATCAAGCAGCCATTCCTGCTAGATAAGTGAGGGCAGAATAGCCCATTAGGTGACAAGGCTCCCTGGCACACCACTTCTCCATGGGTCAGTTAGGGAGTTCAGAGATCTCCCTTGTAACCGGGCCACATATGTCATGGACCACAGTGCCTAATTGGCACAGTCTCCATTGTAAACTAACTTTACACCATGCATGCAGTATAGTAGATGGCAGCCATAAAGGTAAGTGATGGCCCAGTTTGGCTGATGTCTTGATCTTCCAAAGCATTTAGAATGCACCATTTATAGGAGTTTTACTTGTCATCTCAATTCACTGACCTCACGTTTTATTGTGAAGGACCAACCCCAATGACCTTTTGCTGCTAGAATAGCTTTGACACCCCTGCATAAATATACTTTAAAGTCACCTCACTGACTGGACTATGCAATATTCAGGGCAAATCCTTGCAAGTTTATCCTGCACGAAAATATTAACCCCTTAAGGACAATGGGTGGTCTCTGAACCCATTGAAAACAACGCATCTTGAGCCCGTACATGTACAGGCTTTGTCATTAAGGGGTTAAGTAGTCTGTACAATGCATAATTCAGACATGAGTTTAACTCATACTGACTTCTGCAATACAGGGACAGCCAAATTCTTCTTGCAAAGGAGGCTAACTTGATTTGACCCTTCACAGTGCAGAATGAAGCTGTGTAATTAAAGCTTAAGTGAACAAACCCTAGTGTCTCATTCTGCCTCCTGCCAATGGTTATAAAGAAGACAGATCTCTGCACAAGACTCAGAAACTTCAGCTACCGTTTAAACTTTGTGAGTCACACTCTTGTATTTTATGTATTGAGTATTGACTCACCCATCACTTATGTGACATCACATTAAATGATGGTAAAACAGCTGTGGGACCACAGTATATTGTAGATATAGTATTCCCTGCAAACGAATAAATCTATTCCAAATGGTTAATCTTCAGCAGAATGTTTTGTTAATCTTCAGGCTTTGATGTATTTTGATCAGTTAATGAGTTACACAATATCCACTTGTTGCAATAATTTTGTGGGCAAAATAATTGTAAAACGTCAATTGATTTGTTTTCCAATAACCCCCCAAAAAAATGTACGGCTCGTGCTCTATCTATACAACTTCAACTAATAAGAGAGTGACTATTGTTTGGCAGCATGCAGTGCTCCACCTGATTCTGAACTATAACTCCATCACCCTCAGTCATCCGCATACTAAAAGTGGTAATAGTCTTAGCCAAGCAACAGCAGAGACATATGATATCAATACCTTCAAATTTGCAAACTTAGAGCATTGTGCTTGGCTGGTAGACTCTTAGCTTAATTTACAAATGATGGTACACTTAAGCTCATTAATGGTACACAACAGTCCATCCTCACATGTAATGGGCATTGTTAATCAACAGTTAAGTGTTCACCCTTACTCTCCCTCCCTGTTGGATGGTGGGCAATAAGAAGCGATTTACCTTTACGGTACCAAGAACGTGCCTTGATATTGGTGAATGGGTGCTCTTTCACCGAAATGTTTCAAGCTCAGCTTTCACCCGTGCCTCGCTCCCTTAACACCACTTGTCTACAACAGCCTTTCTATATCCTGTTCCCTTCTGAAAAAAGAGGAACTTTACTATGCAAGACTTTTAAAGCAACATCTTCCAGTCTTGTGTTTAGTACAATGTTGCACAATTATCCCCATGATACACTGTATTTTATTTAACAAGATTGCATGAATGCAAGAAAACATTTGTGGGTTCACATATACAGGTATGTGCTGATTTTAATTGGTGGGGGGTAATCAACCATGTCATATAGTAATAGAGTAATGCCAGCAATACATATAGCTACAGAATGTGCTGACGCTGTATATAGAGACATGTAATGTAATAGTATGAAGTCTGAAGTACAAGTTCCTTGCAGTATTACCTTTACAAGGAAGTCTTTATAACATGGTGAAAGGGCTATCTGCCCGGGGAGCAAGCACAGGGACTACAGCTACTGGTTCTTGTGGATTGAGGGGAAGGCAATGGGTTTAGATGGATTAAAACATACTAAGATAGTTGGGGATGATACCAATGCCGCCTATAGCCAGAGAAGCTTGGGAAACTTATAGGGTGAATTAGATGGCAGATAAGAACCAATTGGCCTAAGTATTCAATTCATGACCCTCAGCTACTATGCAAACACTGACTTCCTTATCCGGTGGTCTTGTAGCAAAGCAGAGAGATCTGTGCCTATGAGCTAAGAACTGGACCGGGCTTTCAGGATAGTAGTCGGGGGTCAGCCTCCACTGCAGCTTGATGATGGTGCAGTATAATGGGGAATATTAACCTTTTATGGTGCAGAATAAAGGAATTGCAGAACACGTGATGGTGCAGTATTCACAACTGTGTACATATATGAAGTGGTATGAGTCACGGAATCATATGGGAGGAATCCCATTACACTGGGAAGTTAGTTATTTTATTTATTTCGTTTATTATTAGTTTGGTTGGATGAGTTTTATAGCAACGGGGGACGATGTTACTTTTCTTAGTTTACATGTGGGAATAGGGTTTCCATATGTTGTGGTTGGCGGGATTTTAAATGTGCGGTTATGGCCACATTCTGTTTCGAGGAATTGATAAAGTAAAGCCATATTTGTTTCAGAGATCATATAAATGAATGAGTGGTGTTTCACTTGTTAACATTACTTTGAGACACAAAAACATACAATTTGTGAGCAGATAATAACCAGTTGGCAAATCTTGTCTGCCCATTTTTTATGATCTTAAGACCTTAATCAGTCATTGGTCTCATCTCGCGTTCAGAACAGCTTTTTACCTACGCCTTGCATGTTTTAGTCTCTACCACTTCCTCTGGTAGGAGGTTCCACTTATCTACCAAGGTAGATAAAACCTTAGAGAAATATATATACGTGTATAAATTACAAAATGATTAAACCCATGCCAGCACCGGTTCAATGTGATAACGCTCAAGCCTAAGGAATGCTAACATGTAATCAAACCGAAAAGAGAAGCATTGGGGAGGGGTGACAGGACTGGACAGGGAATAAAACTGTAACTGGGAAAAAAAAACATGAGCTTTTAGGTCACCAGCCAGATAATTAAATTAAATTACTAATAAATTGGCATATCCTTGAAGGTGAAACTCTGTATATTGGGAAGATCCAACTAAATGCAAAATCACTATTCATAAAGATAGTGAATAGTTGTCTAATGATATTTTATGAACATATCTTCAGTTCCACTAGAGATAGACCTAAGAGGCCAATCTTTGGAGGTGAAGGTAGACAGTGGCTGTGGAATGTATGGAGATAATGCAGTAATCCCCTGCCTTAGAGGCACAAAACTAAGCTATGAATCTTCAGTACCCAAGTACATAATATAATATCTTGAAATGTACTTTTTCCTTTTCCATAATGTATTATTTTACATTTTTGTAAGGAAAAATGTGACCCTGAAAAATAATACTTTGTTTTTCTTTCCAACTTCCCCGCTATCGTTATTCTTTTTCATAATTGAATAAAAGAGATAAGTGCAATTGTTAGTAACTCACCCTTTCAGATATACTTTTATGAATCTTCTGCTTTTCACTCTTTGGAAACTGTCCATGCCAGGAAGAACTCAGAGAAAAGCTGGCTGATTTCTTGTGCTTGCTAGCAGAATGTGTGGTTACCCTCTGTATATTAGGTTCTTCATGAGGAGAAGCCTCATTACGTACATTATGACAGTTTTCATGCTCCATCACAGAGGGGTTCAAGTGTGAAACCAACAAGTTACCTTGGGATCTATGTAATGGTTTGGTCCCTGTAGAAAATAAAGGGTTATTGACACATAATATATTAGATTTGGTTGAAGCAAAATACTCTTCAATATTAGGTTCAATAAATTAACTATTTATCAATAACAATAGTTCTTGGCTATTGTAATGGTACTTACAGATGGTATTTAAAGCAATTTCCACCAGCACTGTGTGCCAGGAGTCTATATAGTGCCCAAAGGCTACATTCCCAGCTACTGCTGAACAGTCTTGGACCAAGTGCTACTTCATGATCCTAAGCAGATCTTTAAAATTGCAGAGAATCATGGTAGATTTAGTCAACAGAAGCTGGAAATCATTTTGTGGGTACTAGTAGGCAAGGCTATGCAACAGGGCTGTCATTGGAAAGCTTGGGGTCCAATACAAACCTAAAGACAAGGCACTCCATATTCCTCTCATCATCTTTACCCATGCTCTTCCTACTGCCTTGCCCTGTGCTCACAATAGGTCCACCAGGCCCCAATCCCCAGGAAGGGGACACCAAAGCCGGCAACGGGCTCAGAAAAGTCCCATGTAGCAGGCATTTAGGGCCCAGACACAAGGAGGCAGGCTGAGAGGGAAAATGAGAAGGGCTTTGACAGATCATGGAGGTTGCCCCCCCTGCTTGCCAGGCATAGCATCAGGGGGTACAGTTTGTAGCCCCTGATGGTGCTCCTAATATGTAAATGCAATTGGTATCTACAATATAATTTTTTCCATGAACCATAATGGAATGCCATATAATTAGAGTTTAATATTTACCTTTTCTGCATCCTGTATTTCTTCCGGAGATCAGCTCGTTTATGTATGTATTGGGAACGCTGAAAGGAGTGGTGCTTTCAGTGTCTCCTATTTTCCTGACCTGCCACCATTCATTGTCATCTTTGCATAGCAATACAAGGATGTCCCCTTCTTTCAAAGAGATGGTATTCCCATTAGGAACGTGGAATGTGTAGCTTTTGTGAACATTAAGGATCAATGGTTTGGCTGACGGGCTAGACCTTTTCCAGCTATGACCATCAAGCTTCCAAAGCCCTGAGAACATTTCAGGAAGCCTAGAACAAAAAATATGGGAGGAATTAACATTATCTGATACATATGACCTTCCCAGACTGAACAATTATGGACACATTTCTTCCAAACGAAACTTCCTTTCTTTTGAATCTGGAAAATGTTTATAGCAACGTCCTCAATTTTAGCTGGAAGATTCCATAGTTTAGATTGTTAATCAATTTGGTAATGGTTGATTTTTTTTTTTTAGCTTTTATTAAAAATTTATTAGGCTTTTTTATATAAAAAATAACATGACTTTGGTAGATATTTTTTAGCCATTATGTACATGTATGCATATTGTATTTATTTTGCACAGATGTATTTAGCCCTTTAAAGTTAAAGCTTAATAAAGAGGAGGTACCAGTGCACCAAGTGCAGCACCACTAGCCGTGACTGTTGTCTTTACTGTTGAGCACTGAGATACAACATCATATTCCAGCCCTACGCATCTTAAAGACGTGTATTATGATGTACATCATGCTATGGAGGCTGTGCTGGCTTGGCCAAGTCCATTATAAATGGTTCAGATGGGGAGATAAGAGCAGCACAGGTATAGTATTTAATCACAATTTGCACCTGTAATTTTCAGCATGCCCTCTGGTCCCAAGGACAATAAGCCCCCAAGATATGTTTTTTGCGACCGCATTACCAACATGTCATTAATTTGGCAATGGTGGACATATGCATCCAGGTTTGTGACATTTACAGAAAATTTTACATAGAAAGATAGTAATTTAGTTTGAAAAAAAGACCATCAAGATTATCCCCACTGTTGATCCAGAAGAAGGCAACAACTCCCCCTTAACTCCTTTTTAATTCTAAAGTGACAACCTGAGTCCTCACTGAATTAGAAGGATATAGCTAATAATGTTGCAATAACCTGTTATATTGCTGTATTTTCTTTAAAAAAAAATTCACCTCTTTTCTAGTACAGACAAATGCAACTTCTCTAGTCTTTCTTCAGAACTAAGGCGTTCCATATCAACTTTTTCGCCCGCCTCTGTGCCAGTATTGCACTACATATTCAAGGTATCATCCACCATTGTACAGATAGGGGTATATTTTCCCCACTCGTGCCAATACTCCTTTTTATACATGTCAATATCTACATAAGTGGCCCTTGTAGCAGGTGATTGACATTGAACACAGTTGTTTGTCTAAAATTATTTCCAAGTCTTCCTCACGTAACAATTTCCCAAACACAACCCCATTTAAAGTATTAATTGTCACTGTATATATGTTCCCCAAATCTATAACATTATCAATATTGCATCTGATCTACAACTTGACTGACCAGTCCTCCAAGCTGGCCAAATCTCCTTTCAAGGAAGTAACATTTAATTAAAATCCTTTTGTTCACTCTACTAACTGATTAATGCTGATACAGTGAACCATGGGATACAACAAAAATTGCTTGGCTTGATATCAGATTATAAAACTATAGGAGGAAGGGAGTCTACGTGAATCCAACAGTGATAAATGCAATTATAGATTTACAGTATATTGCAATCAATCACGGTGATACTTAATTCTCCTGAAATCCTTTAATCAATGATTACACAAACACATGACACACATAAAATCCTCAGTAAATCACATCACTGCTTCAAATGAATTCATCAATATTAAAAACTCCAAAAACCAATGGTGCACATGTGTCCCACCACATCAAGTAGTGATTCAATACTGTCCCAAAAAATAACAAAAATGATTGTCCGTGTTTGTGCAAACATCAATTAATTAGTTCATCAATGTTCTAGGTCAAACAAAATAGTGAACAATGAATGTCCAAAAAGGGGAAAAAAATAAAAATTCTATAATTCTACAATTCCCAATGTGTGCAAAAATATTTTTGGAGAAAATCAGCAAAGTTATGCAGCAATCTCACTCCATAGGGAACAGATCTAAATGCTATGACATGCTTATAGGGTACATGATTATAGGTGTATTTTATTAATGTTCATTCATTGCCAGTTCATTCCTGGCAATGAGCTCCGGGTGCCCTTAGCCTGCTCAAGTTGATCTTCCTGAAGTTTATTGTTTTGTGGAGCCCTCCTGGTTTGATTTTGTGAATTGTGAAAATGGCGTGTCACCCTTTTATGGTTAATATTCCTCAAATGCTTGAAAGGTCTACATTGTTAGTTATCACCAGATCCAGACAGGTGTCATTTCTATTTGGTGCTTCCCTTTGCTGAACTACTTGTTCCTGTATTCCAATCAATGTCTGGATGATGAAAATAGATTTGACAGCAGATAAGAACTATTCAAACCATCTAGCCTGCTCATAAAAATCTCCCATGTTTAATACCTGGACCAATGTTCAACTTTTTCATTTTGTAATATGCGAATCATCCAACCATGTTTCCACAATGCCAATAGTGTCATACTGTTCATCATTTTCAGCAGCACTCCAGAACCTGAATGTGTATGCTTTTTATGGTGTACTTCTCTTTCTGTATTTTGTGCATATTTGGAGGTTATGACCAAAAATTAGGATTAAGCACAACACCTACCATACAGGTGCCTCATTAATGGTGTTCAGAGAAGGCTTTAAATTGCATGAGGGTCTTGGTGGGATAAAATGCAGTGCAGTCTCACTAATTTAAATTGGGGTACTTTGACACAGTGATGGGCTAAGCAATATATGACCATAGAGCAGTAGCGTACCTAGCGGGGGCGGGGGGGCAGTCCGCACCGTGTGCCGCTCATCAGGGGGGTGCCAACTTGCCAGCACCCCTCCAGAGACGGACAGTAATGTCCACCGCTGGAGAGAAGGCTCACAAGGGAGCGGTATCGGAGGTCCGGCTCCCTTGAATGATTTTAAGCCGGGTTCACTTTAACAGACCTCCGGCTCCCTTGAGTGAATTTAAGCCGGGTTCACCCTTGAACCCGGCTTAAGATCACTCAAGGGAGCCGGAGGTCTGTTAAAGACCTCCGATACCGCTCCCTTGCGATCCGCGTGGCAACAGCTGCTGTGGGCCGGGGTTTGTTGTCAGATCCCAGGGCACAACACTGAAGCCGCGCCCACGGCTGTCCGTGCCCTCTGAACTGGAAGAAGACAGAAAAACTGAAGAAGAGGAGGAGAAAAAGAGGAAAGGTAGGAAAGCATTCAGTGAGAGTGACAGTGAGTGTATTGGTATGTGTGTGGATTGGTATGTGTGTGGATTGGTATGTGTGTGTGGATGAGTATGTGTGTGGATTGGTAAGGGTGTGAGAGTGATGGGTGTTATGCTGTACATTTCCAATGTCTTTTTCATGATCTAATTATGCTCTAAAAGTACATCATAACTCCCATCACTCTATACTGTTCCATACAGTGGCAGAGCTGGGAGGCAGAGGCCTTGCACCCCACCGCAGGACTCCTGAAAGGTAAGTGAACTTAGAGGGTAGATAGTTAGGAGGGGGTAGATAGGGAGAAGGGAGCGAGACAGGGGAAAGGGGGTAAGATAGGGAGAAGGGAGTGAGAAGGGGTAGATAGGGCAATCATACTCCTATCATGCCAAGTCTTCGAGTACATCCTGGAATCTGGATATGCCTGGGCATGATAGGAATGTGATTGCTGTTCCGGCTCTCAGCTGTGAAGCGCGCACCACGGGAAGACGGACGCCTCCCGCTCCCACTGCAGGACTCAACAAGGTAAGTAAGGGGAAGGGGCAGAGGGGGATCAGTGAGAAGAGGGGGGCAGTGAGAAGGGGCAGAGGTGGTAGATAGTGATACAGGGGGATAGATAGTGAGAAAGGGGAGTTTTGTTACAGGTTTTTATTCCTTTTTTGGGATGGGGGGGGCGCCAGAGGAGTAGTCCGCACAGGGCGCCAGAACACCTAAGGCCGGCTCTGATTGGACTGCCTCATTACCTTCCTTGGGCCTTCTGGTTACCCACCCAGCTATACGATCCCAGCACTGTCCCGACACTCAGGTCACACCAAGAGTGGAGACAAGTATGATGTCAGCTGAGAGGAATAACAAAATAAATGCCAGATAAATCCCATGAACATCATTTAAATAATTAGAAGCCACATGTATGTTGTTAATCCATCTTGATAAAGCAGCACATCAAATCTTAATAGATCCCTAATAAATGCCGATGATCATATGCAAGATATAATCTTCACCTTCAATGGTCAAACTTACATATAGTATAAAAATGTTCACAGAATATCAAAATCGAAACATCTCCCGCTCCAGTTTTGCTCAATGCTTCTCTGGCTAAAAGTCAATTTCTTTCCTACTGCTGGCCAGAGACAGTAGACCTAGATCTTTAGTTCCATGCGCGGAATAGTGGTTTAGTAACTGGACGCCTGGAGGTTTCAATAAGCTCTCACCCTATGAGCTTCGTGAGTCAAGCTCACTTGGTCAGGGGCATAGCAGGATTTGTTCCTTTAATAGTGTAAAGGGAATTTAATCCTTCAAATACTGGATATAATATCACACATTAAAAATAACAGAATCCAGACATACTTACAACCTAATATAAAATTTAGCACAACAGTATAAAGATATTTGCACATAAAAATAAAAACAAATAATCCAAATTTTCATGATTTCAAAATTGTTGATTATGAAAATGATCTAATAGAAATATAAATATGAGTACCCAAAAGAATATGCATAAAATATATTACACACTAGGCTATTGCATTCAGATTCATACAAATTGGTAAATTTAGCAATTCAAACAAGGCTACGAAATCGAGGCCATCTTTATTCCCAGCATTATTTTCCTTCATACCCTCCCCAGCTTTCCCCAATTAATTGTATATGTGTTAATCCACTTAACTCTCTGTCCCCGGTCTCTGAGTCTGTCAGTCTGCCTGCAGGTCTGGGCTGAGGTTTTGCTCTGCATATCTGCCCGTCGGCACCATGCTGGACATGATGTTATATCCCATGTGGCGCTCATTGGTAGATGCGCAGTGGTGCAACTTCACATGCGCTATGTGGATAAAAGTATTGGGACACACCTCTTAATTATTGAATTTAGGTGTTTTAATCATACCCGTTGCCACAGGTACATAAAATCAAGCACCTAGCCATGCAGGCTGCATTTACAACCATTTGTGAACAAATGGGTCGTTCTGAAGAGCTCAGTGAATTCAAGTGTGGTACTGTGATCGCACCTTTGCAATAAGTCAGTTTGTGAAGTTTTCTGTTAGATATTCCACGGTCAACTGTAAGAGCTATTATTGGAAAGTGGAAGCATTTAGGAACAGCAGCAACTCAGTTGACCAGGTAAAGTCATAGAGCCGGGTACGTGAGACCTGAGGTGCCAAATATCTGCTGCTTCCATAGCTGAAGAGTTCCAAACTGCACTAAATGAACATATATATAAGAAATGGTTTTAGAAAACAAAATGTTTCCAACCATTTCTTACTGAAACTCAAAAGTGATCCATCAGGCCTGAAATTAATTGGGATTGATTAAGTTAAGAAGAGTTAATAAAAGGGCTAACTATATCAAAAGGATGGACAGATGAGAAAGTAGGTGGATTTATGTCTGTTAGATCTATTAGGATTGAATATGGTTTTTCAGTTAAAAGCCTTTCTGGAGGATTAAACAATTACCAAGTTAGGTTAACATATGTAAATTATTCTTTATAAATATATATTTTTCTTTATTATGACCTTTTTTACAAGATTCGGAGGCAACATTTTAATGATGAGAATCATCATACAGTATATATACAGGCATACATATTTAGTTAATTTCATACATCCAAGTACCCCATTTCCCCCAATTTCCTATTTTTTTCCCCTTATATGTAGTATATATATATAATATATATATATTATATATTATATACACACACACACAACAATCAGCCATAACATTATGACCACCTGCCTAATATCCTTCCTAATGTCCCCCTTTTGCCACCAAAACAGCCCTGGCCCATTGTGGCATGGACTCCACTAGACCTCTGAAGGTGTGCTGCAGATTTTCTTTATAGGCAAGTGTATTCAAATTTCCCTATATACTGTAAATAAAATATGTACACTATAAACAGGATTGGGCAAATATATTGTGTGTGGAATACGTATTAGGCTTATTGATATATAATATCTATTAGTTTGCTATTGCACCATTAAAAAATCGTCAAAAGCCTTAACTAAATTAGAATATTAGATTAGTTACGTATTGAAAAAGGTGCATTGTTTTTCACAATTAACACAGTTCGATTTATGAAAGGTACACATATTTAATTATAAATTAGTTTAACGTTTTCCTGCTGACTTAGTTTAGAGATAATGAATGAGATATTAAAAGGTTAAGGTGCAATTATTGGAATGTGACATGTGAATAAACAGACATATAAGATGTATACATCAAAATACATCCTGGATTCTGAATTATATAAAATGGTCTGCAGTCATTCCATAACGGGTCAAATGTTTACGTTGGGCAGCGTAAAAATTCCACCAGATTTTTTATTCCCTAATATTTAAGATTGCCAAACAAGCCCATTTGTGGGCACTAAAAGCATGCTAAAATTAAGTTTAACATCATATTCATAGCACAACTATTCGGAGCCTCTCTACAATCACTCACTATAGGAAGAAGTACGTAAAAGTGGCCTGTATGCCTGGTTTACGGAAAATTTACTTTGTGTGAGAATGAGTCGGAATGATGACAAAGGTTAAAATAGAACCAGTGGAATGCATCCAGTTTGTTATTTTCTTTTGGTTTGTTATGCGGTTTATTCTGCATATGTTTCTCTTTAATTAAAATGTCAGTTTTAATTAATTGAGAAATGTCAGAATAAGCATTGGCAAATTTTATGCACAAAGCTGCATGACAGAATTTGCTCGGTTTCTTTGCTTTCGAAAGATACTACAGACATATTGTATGTGCATTATACATAATGGTTCATCAAAATGTGGCTTATATTTAGTAGTTGAATTATAAGACATGGTTTCGTTGTCTCAACAGGTTAAGATTTTCATTTTCAGCAAAATCAATTCATAGGAAATTGTTTTATTTGATGGTTTCAGCTCATTGTATTAGGAAAAAATTCCCGTTTGTATACATATGCTTACTCAGTGGGGGGACAATGGTGGTCCTGACCTAGTTCCCTAAATAGCATTTGCATTGATTTGTCTGTGTCCAGTATCATTTCTAGATGTTAACTTTTTATTTATTTTTTTATATTGAAAGATAATATTTTAATAATAACAAAAAATAATAAGTTGATAAAAGAACAAAGAATGTCAATATGATGCCATTTTAAAATGCTTTTAAAATTACCTTTTCTGTTTTTTTGTACTCTTGCGGGCATATTTAGATGTTTTTTACACCACTTAATTTGTATTTTATGTCTAGTTTGTAAAAATGATAAAACTGTTAACATGTCCATCTTTGAAAGCATTCTTACTTTACACAAATTTTTACACCTGCCTAAAACTTTTGCACAGTACTGTAGTATATATATATATATATATATATATATATATATATATATATATCGTATATATACAGTTGTGTGAAAACTTCATTCATTAATCATCAGCATACCTGGGAACTTGCGGGATGCGGCTAGGACTGCCCAGTGGGATCTGTGGGTGGTCCCGATTATGACAGTGGGTGGTCCTGCTGACACCGAGAGTGTTCCCGCTGGCGTCGGGGGCAATTTGCCCCCATGCCGCCCTGAATCTAAGCTAAACGGCAGCCGCTCACTGAAGTGGCCGGCATGGTTTGTTTGGAAAGGTTGCCAGAATAATCCTCTTTGCTCTAAAAAGAATTGGGTCCTGCAACAGGACAATGATCCCAAGCACACCTGCAAACCTACAACAGAATGGCTGAAAAGGTAAAGAATCAAGGTGTTGCAACGGCCCAGTCAAAGTCCAGACCTCAGCCCAAATAAAAAAATGTGGTGGCACCTGAAGAGTGCTGTGTATATACAAATGCCTGCAAAGAAACATTGTAAAAAAGAGTGGGCCAAAATCCCTCCATAGTCATGTGAGAGACTAATAAAGTCATAGAGAATACTTCATTAAGGTGGTTCTTCAAGCGTCTCTATTTTGGCATTATTTATGTTAAATAAATCATGACATAGTATAATATGTCTTTTGTTGTTCAACTTAAGGCTGTATTTACATATTTTTAGACCCTCAAAGAAATAGATGATGTCATTACGTCTTGATTTGTAAAACCATAGAATTCCAAGAGGGTGTACTTTTTTCCCCCCACACAACTGTATACATTATATACATACATACATTCATCTGTTCCCTGCTCTACTTGTTCTTTACTGTAACGTCATGAGATTTCTCATGTTCCTATTACTTATGGATTAGACATTAGACAACATTTCTACCTTGGACAACAAGCTAGCACCTAGAGCATTACCAGTGATTTACTTCGCTCATAAAACTGGAACATTAAAGCAATTAAGACAAAGGCACTGTAACTGTTGAGAATGCTTCTTCCCCAATGTTCTCTAGAGGGAAATGGGAGTTAGATGAACACTGCCCTCATGTGGAGACAAAATAATATATTTTGGATAGGCGAAGTTCAGTGATTTCAAGAAAATATGGTTAGTTAGCTAGTAAGTTTTTTTCAGATAAAGACTTTGAAAAATTGTTTTTGCATAATGTTATTCTTTCAGTATCTAGTGGATGCTGTAGAATACATCTAAAATACCGGGAAGTGTTTTATAGTAGCAGCATATACGGTAACTACTACATAACCTTGCACCTACATTACAAACATCATGACATACACATGACGCGACATAAAGCATATATGATTTTCCCTCACTTTCATGTCCATCAGTGTTTCAGTGGATTTTACCACCCGTAATAACTATATTGTGTAATTTTAAAACCACAAGAGGGTTTCTAAGGCAAAAATATGTCCTGAGGTTAGTGAACCCATGGTAATTATTTTTTGGTAAGCCAATATAGCCTAAACTTGAGACAAACACACTAGTTCTTTAAAATAGGGACTGTGCAGACAAGATGGGACAATTGATTCAGCCATTGAAATCTATGATCAATCTAGAAGAGGACTTTAAAGAAAGCGCTGCCATATTGCCCTGACTTCAAGTAAGGGCAAAATGAAGATGCTTTTGGTGACATCATTTCCATGATCGGATGATCTGGGAGAGGACGTCAGTGCAAGCACCACCATTTTGGCGGGTGTTCCTGCTAGGTTATGTCCACAGAGATATGGATGTAGATAAAAGATTGAACATAGCAGAGAAGGGAGAAGATAGAAGATGAAGATGTGGAATCGGAAATGGTCAGTGGAAGTGGGTGGCATAGAAGGTAGGGAAACATTTAGAGACCCTAAGAGAGGATGAACAAGACTGTGTGTGTGAGAATGTGAGTGAAGGTGGACCCACAAATTCCAGAGCGTTTAAATGATCATGATGCATGTTAGAAAGGACAGTAAAAAAAAGTCCTCAATTTTCTTGCACGTGGGTAAAGAATTAATTTGCAAGCTGTTCTGTGCTATGTTTATTTTTTTTTACAGAATTTTCATTAAAATATGTTTTAAGCATGGAGGTGATTAAGCAATTATGTCTCACCGAGTGATTACCTTTTCTCAACTTTTTGGAATGCTCACAGATTTAAATATCAATTTAAAAAGAAGGCCTAGTCTTACTGTTCCTAAAGCTAGTCAATTTTGCAGGCCATGTTTATGGAGTTAGTCCTGTTGAATTCCTGCTTATTTTTATACAAATACCATTTTCACATTTTACAGTTAATGCCCCATTATTCTAGTATTCTATAACCCCTGGCACCCCAGTGGTTAAGTGCCATTTAGTGTGACTGATTTACCTGCCACTCTTGATCATCTAGCCTTCTCCTGAGTATTATAGGGGTCAATGAATACCCTTCCCTTGGAGTCTTTTAGGGTTGACCAACAGAGAAGCAGACCAAATCTTCTCTTGGGTTATTACTGTGATCCTTCCAGACATGTCAGTGGAGGAAGATACGAGGCAATGAATCAATAATATTGCACAAACTTGTTCTATATGTTATGTTATATGCACAGGGCATAACATTTTCACTGACCTGCTTGCCTGTGATGAGTAAAATATGTAGGAGATAAGTTGAACTATATACAGTATATATATATATAATAAATCCAAAAAAAATAATACTTTAGTAATTATCACATGCATCACAAGGATTACATGCAGAAGATCAACATTTCAGCAACAACTGACAGCTTGCTGAATTTGAGTACTCCTACAGTAATGCCTACCACTCCAGAAGAACACTATGTTCAAACTTCAAGAAAAAAGTTACTAAATATAAGAATGGACTGATTAATTTAAGCAACAAAAGTTGGATAAAGTAAATAATGATTATAAACAGTGTGTACCACTGGTGGCCGGGTAAACAGGAGTTAAAAAGCCAACCCAGACAACAGAAAATGGATTTGCAAGCCTAACGTTTCCATGATATATGTGTCCTTGGGTGAGTCCATCTCCGAAACAGGATCCTTGATACATATAGGCCTTACAGTGATCTTTAAAAAGATAGAGGCACCTCTTCAAAGAGCAGTGGGTTCTGGCTTTATTGATGAGGCAACCTACAACTTTTTGTTGGAAACACATCCAAAGTACCATTCCAAACTTGCACAAAGAAAGGGTGAACCCACCTGGTAAACCCATTGTGGCAGCCAGAGTTAGCCAGTTGGAGCCAATTGCCAAATTGTCAACATGTTTTAAAGACCTGCTACGTATATATTGTCTCAATGACAGAATTTACTTGAAAACTTGCTATTTCTTATGTGCAATGTCTCAAATTCATACAACATACTGAGGGGATTAACGCTATGCAAGAGGTGTAAAAAAACATATTCATTGTATTCTGATCCTTCCATTGAATTTCTAATGGGATTATTGCAGTTCGTCCTCACTACATTTTTTTCCCTTTGAACAAAGGCTGTACATGCAAAAATCGGAAACCTCCGTGGGCCCAGCAATGGCATATATGTTCAAATAAAAAATTACATGGATCTCGAGGGCATTTCAACAGTCCATGTTAGTGTATATTACAGCTTCATAGATGATATTCTGATTCTGTGGAATGGAGGTTCAATGGTTCAAGACGAACACGAAAACAATTTTTGGACATTGAACTTTTTAAACAAGCAGGCTCCATTGGGTACACATTGTATCGCAAAGCTACAGATTGCAACATATTTGTCCAGTTTTTATCCTGCAGCCATGAAAAGGTCTCTACTTTACTCTTAATTTCTAGAGGTCATCCGTAACAACACAGAGCTGACTCACTGTGAAGAACAATTACAAGAAATGCTTCAAAGGTTCAGATGCAGAGGGTATACTAAACAAGTTCTTGATCTAGCCTTAACTAAAGCCAAGCAGACAGGAGTAAATAACACTTTACCTGTAATTGAAAAGAACAAAGAGCCAAAGTTTGTCATTCCTACAAAGTTCCACACAGCTTCTCAACACATTAAACGCAGCGTTAGACGTGACTGGAGAGTACTAACATCTGATAAGTCCTTATGACCAGTCTTTAAAGAACCACCACTTTTCAACATCAAACAAGGACGCAATTTAGGTGACTCACTAGTCTTGTCTAAACTAGTACATTGCTACAACTGTAAGAACATTGTGGAAACACGAAAATGCAGCATCAGATCGTTGAGGTGCATAACTAGCTTGCATATTCAGACCGATACAAATTTTACTCATCCTTTTTACATAGTTACATTGTTAGATAGGCTAAAAAAGAGACATGCGTCCATCAAGTTAAGCCTTTCCCATATCTGTTTACTTCTTGCTGTTGATCCAAAAGAAGGCAAAAAAAACGCAGTTGTGGCTCTTTCCAAATTTGCACAAGAATTCCTTCTTGACCCCAGAATGGTTGTCAGATCTCTCTTGGATCAAGAAGCTGTTTCCACATAATTTAAAAATTATATCCATGAATATCATGTTTTTGCAAGTATACCTCCAATTGTTGTTTAAATGTCTGTACGGACTCTGATAAAACTACCTCTGCAGGCAGAGAATTCTACATCCTTATTGTCCTAACTGTAATAAACCCTTTCCTCTGCCTTAGACTAAATCTCCTTTCTTCCAGTCTAAACGCATGACCACGTGTCCTATGCATAGTCCTGTTTATGAACAGATTTCCACACAATGGTTTGTATTGGCCCCGAATATATTTATATAACGTTATCATATCCCCTCTGAGGCGACGTTTTTCTAAACTAAACAGATTTAAATTAGTTAACCTTCATAACTATAGTGTTCCATTCCTTTTATTAATTTTGTAGCCCACCTCTGCACCCTTTCTAGTGCTATAATATCCTTCTTTAGAATAGGTGCCCAAAATTGCACAGCATATTTAAGGTGTGGTCTTGCCATTGATTTATAAAGAGAGCAAACTCTGCCTCCCTGATATTCCTTTTACCCTCCCCATATGCCACTCTTACCCTCCCCGACTTACCAGTGCTTCCCTAGACTTGTAGACTTGTCCTTCATGTTTCATATTCCTTGGTGTCTAGCGGGGCAGCTGGTGTAGGTCTGCGCGATGCACATAGACAACCTCTGCTGCTGCCGCCGGCACTCCCACCTGGGCTTCTATGACTAAGCACCAGAACGTCATGTGATGCCGGCGCTCTGGCATAGAAGCCCCAGAGTAGGTCTGATTAGAAGATGACCTTGAATAAAAGACGATGGTTATTTTTCAGAGCACTTGATTTGAAACAAACCTTGTCTTGTAATCAAGCAAATACGATATTTATATTATTGATGAAATTTGCAAATCTCACATAAATTGAAATTTATGTGAATTTTAATACACAAGTATAACAACAATGTAAAATATTATGAAGGCTACTTAATAAACTGAACTATTCTATTTTTTTATATATTTTTTTCTTCAAACCACCAAAAATCAGTATGTAAGTCCTGAATGTTATTGGTATTCTGTTCTTCTATCTGTCTATATGTATAGGACGTACCTTACAAAAATGATTTGCAATTTAATAGACTGGACAGATTTGGCTGCCCATCTGAACTTCCTGAATGTAATGGTAGGATAAAATACCTGGTTATTTTAGCAGAACATCAAAAGAATTAAAATTAGCTGATGGCTTTCAAAAAGTAATGGATATATATATTTTTTTTATAAGTGACCTTTAGATTTTCTGATGACACTGGTAATTCCATAAATTAAGCACCATTGAATTTTCCCACTTCCAGGCACATCCAAGATTATAATTAATTATACAATAAAATATTTCTGAAAAAACCCATGTATTGAATGACTGTGCTGAGAAAGTAAAATGTGAACTTACTTAAAAATAGAATACATCTAATGTGTTTAGTGAAATTATAAATTTAAAGTTTGAATAATTTGGTAAAAACAAAATAAACGTTCCTAAGGTATATAGATTTTATCACAATTAATTGAAGGAGCCTTTAAAAATAATAATCAAACCTTGAAGCAGATGGGCTACAGCAGCAGAAAACCTCACTGGATGCCACTCCGGTTAGCTGAGAACAGGAAACTGAGGCTACAATTCGCACAGGCTCACCAAAATTTGACAATGGAAGTTTGGTCTGATGAGTCTAGATTCCAGCTGCGACATTCAGATGGCAGGGTCAGAATTTGGCATAAACAACATGAAAGCATGGATCCATCCTGCCTTATAGCAACAGTTCAGTCTGGTGGTGTAATGGTGTGGGGGAGATTTTCTTGGCATACTTTGAGCCCCTTAGTACCAATTGAGCATCATTAAAACGAGACAGCCTACCTGAGTATTGTTGCTGACCATGTCCATCCCTTTATGACCACAGTGTACCCATCTTATGATGGCTACTTCCAGCAGGATAATGCACCATGTCACAAAGCTCACATCATCTCAAACTGGTTTCTTGAACATGACAATGAGTTCCCTGTACTCCAATGGTCTCCACAGTCACCAGATCTCAATCCAGTAGAGCACCTTTGGGATGCATGGAACAGGAGATTCGCAGACAAATCTGCAGCAACTGCGTGATGCCATCATGTCCATCATCATGACCAAAATTTCGAGGAATGTTTCCAGCACCTTTTAGAAAGTATGCCACAAAAAATGAAGGTACTTCTTTAGGCAAAAGGGGGTCCAACTAGCAAAGTGTACCTAATAATAATAATAATACTATATATATAGTATGTGCTTTCATAAAAAGTCAATATTATATTTTATATTCACATTTAAAAAAAATCACTTTATGAAGTCCTTTCCTTTTAAATATGGACATTTTGTTTTTAAGCAACTGAGTTTTTCTCCTTTCAACTAATTGTGTGGCTATACGCGTTTTTTCATCAAAAAACTATTAATATGTCAACTTTAACCTTTCTGCAAAACATTCTTTAAAGATTCATACTTGCTAGACAGACAGTTGTAACCAGTCTTTTTTTGTTTGTTTTTTAAAAGTCTGTATAAATCAAATAGCTTTTGTAGAATCAATCAAAAGATTTTATAATCCATCACTCAGAAGGGTCAAATTTTACAATGATTTGTGAATCACAGGGCTATACGGCTGAGCTAGTAAAATAAAAAACTAATCCAACTCCTAGACATCAGTATATTTATACCATAGAGGCTAAAAAAATGAGTGGACAAGTAACAAACATGAGTGTCAGTGAGAAAAAAAAATGGTTGGAATTCCAAATATGTTATATTCTTCTCTATCTCCTGTGATCCTTCATTAATTTTACTAGTCGATGGTATGTCTTCCAGAATTACCTCCTACTAAATCATGGGATGGTTTGAATCATTTTATAAATACAACAAATGGTTCAGGTATTGGATGCATCTGAAAGGTCTAAAAAGGTCACATTTAAGTGGCTGGCCCCAGTTAATGAATGTTGTGCATAAATACTTGGGACACCTGACCATTACACCAACAGGGACCTTCATGACATTGCATTCTTAATAGATAGACATTAATATGTAGTTGGCCCCACTTTGCAGCTATAACAGCTTCTGTGGTCAGCAGAGAAGTTAGAGGGGCATTCAGAGAGCATGAGGGAGAAAGCGAACGAAAATGAGAGTGTGGGAGAGTGAATAGGAGAGCGTGCAAGAGTAAATTTGTGCATCGGTCAACAAATTTCTTTTTAAATGGTCCCTGTTTTTTTTTCTGAAACAAATGAGTAGAGAACAGAATTTGTTTTCAGAAAACAAATAGGGCCAAAAAAGAACCAAAAAAAAACATTTGCACATATTTTCACCAAAGCCAAAATAACATTACACTAGTCCAATGGTATCTCAGCTTTTACAACACACCACCCTTCCCTCCTTGTATGTATCTATGTTTTGCTTTTTTTTTCAGCTGGTGGGTCCCGGGTTGCTCTGCTCTTGTGCGGGGACTAGTTGAAGGTGGTCAACCAGCCACAGCTGCACCAGCCCACATGGGGGGTGACCTCATGGGTAGCATCCCTTTGGATACCTTGGTCCGACATTACTGTGCAGTAGGTGACCACATCAGCCATATTTTCCAGATAAAATGCTGCCCTACAGTATGGGGATGTATAAGTGACTAATTTGTTCCCTTCCATCACATAATTGAACATTGCTTTTAAGTCAATTATTCTATGGAATAACAGGTGCATTTACAAATTTTGTTTGTAAACCAGCCATCTGCCCAACTTAGCTCGACACATCTGCTGTAAATGCAACCAGTCCATACCTATATCACTTAGAGAATAGAAATCTCAACTAAATTGGCAGGAGTCAACTACTGGAGGAGCAAATACAATTATGTATTCTTGCAATGCTTATATTCAGAACCCTTTTCCCAACAACATTAGAACACATGGATTAATCATTGTCATAGCCAATTTGAATGACATTTCTCTGTTCTGTAAAACCTGTTTTCACCTATGAAAGTCTGGACTTGAGAATGCCTGTTCAGCAGTACAGTGTCGGCTTGTTGAGATAAATAAAGAAATAAGCAGTGACTGATTACCTTGTCTTCACATTAGATTAAGTGAATGCTACTTGTGTTAAATATTGCAACACTTACACATCAGTCATGTTCCTTATTCCAATTATACATCCATCTTCTTTTTGAGAAAGATTATTATTATATTTAAAAAGTTCACTCAATTTATTATCTAATCTCAGGCTGTTTATGTTAAAATAGTATTCTGCAGTTGCAATGTATGTACTGTCATTGAATCTATTCATCTAATTTGCAATTGTTTCATAACAAAACAGGTCTAAAACTGTGATGAGGATATACCATAATCAATAAATTGAGAAGTTTCTCCTACATAAAGATTTCTCCAAAATACAAGGTTAAGTCTCTGAATAAATGGACCATTTAACTATGCACCATTTAGGGACACCCTAGATCATCTTGCAGGAGGAAATCCCAGATAGGTTATGTATACTCACTGCAGAAGTTCTTCAACTGAATCACCTAGCAAGGAGTTGAGTCCCAAGCTAAGAGGACAGGGACTTTCCAACAGTGAGAAGGATCAGGTGTAGGCAGGTAAATGTTGGCACTAAATGTAGTAGGCAAAGCACGGACCAATCCAGTTAACTGCATTGGTAAATGCTCCTGCAAACCGGAGTAACAGATGTGTGACACAGGGTGTCAGAATAGATCAGAATGGATAAGCAGACACAGCCAGGCACTGTACACAAAATTAGTGAATTCACAGAGCAGGTAATCAGATAAGCCAGATATGTTACACAGGTAGGGCAATACTGGAACAGAATCACTAGGCAGAAGTGTAATCAGTGAACCCATCTGTCAATAACAGTAAAACACATTTTCCAATTAAACAAGCACAATAGCAGGACCGGCTGGGTAAGTACTCGCTGCTCGGGACCTCAAAGTATGGCAGCAGCCTGTCTGCTGGCAGCAGTTTCCAGCGGCCTGACAGTTCCCCTCCTTGAGGTCCAGCTGAGGTCCGAAGCTTCCGAGGTTTGTCTGGGTGTTCAGCATGGAATTTCATTGCAGAGCTGAGGCAGGTAGATCACTAGAAGGGACCCATGATCTTTCTTGCGGACCATACCTCTTCCAATGTACCAGTTAGTGGATGGCATTTCTGATTTCTAAGAATCCAAAACAGCTGGTACCTCAAATTCCAAATGAGATTCTCATTGCTGAACAGAACGTTCGCCAAAGCAAAGTCACACATTGCACTCCTCTATCTGATACGATTTTCACTGGAAAACCATGATGTACAATTCCCCCAATGAAAATAGGTACAAATTTAGGAGCAGAGGGCAGCCACGTTCAGCATACCAAGACATTTTGGAAAATGCTATGCTCACAATAGTTTGGGGGCGGTCTTTTTTTTGTGTCCTACTGCAAAAAGCAATGTCCATAAATACATTGTTCTATGTGTTTGGGTTTGGTGTGGAAGAGCTTGACTGGCCCACACAGAGCCCTGACCTCAACTGATCGAACACCCTCCGGATGAACTGGAACGGAGACTGTGAGCCAAGCCTTATCGTCTACCATCAGTGTCTGACCTAACAAATGCTTTACTGGATGAATTGGCAAACATTCTTAATATTCTAAATCTTGTGGAAGGTTTTCCCTGAAGAGTGGAAGCTGTTATAGCTGCAAAGGGGGACCTACTACATAAAAATGTATCTTTATTTAGAATGGAATAAAAAGTCCCTGTATCAATCAAAATAAAGTACACTCATGCCAATATGATCATGTCATTTGAAAAAACAATTGTGGTATAAATAAATATCAAAATCGATTAATAATTTCCTACCCAGGGTTTTGACCATAGCATGGGTGTTTTGTTAACATTAGATCTTATCAGCGAAGGATAAATATAGCTCTAACCCGAGCAGTAAAATCCAAGGATAACAGCTCACCACAGATGTTTGAGCCCTTATTTCCTTTATTTATTTGCCAATCCACAACTTATTCAAGAACATTTATTACATACATGATTAAGAAGATGGTTGTAGCTGGAATAAAGAAAAAAAAACATTTGGAGGAAGCTTTTTTGCCTGATAATTTCCACCGATTTTCAAAAAAAAATTTCCCCACCAGCTCTAGAGAAAGCAATTGACTTAATCATGATTAGTACTGAAATTTTATACTCTTGTCAAAACATAGATTACTAGTCAGTTCTTAACTTTTTTCAATGTTTAGTTCTGCATACATAACATAAAGATAAAATCCTATTTTTTCCCACTAAATATTATGTAATAACACTGGTCCTGCCAATTAATCAATCAAACCACACAAACAATATTTCTGAGTTTTTTTGCAGATTAAACAAATGGTTAATTTGGTTACCTTGGTAACTAAAAGCCATAATGAAAAAGCTAAAGGTCTACACATAATGCCTGATACAAGGTCTCTGTAATTCTAAAGCTGATTTTCTCTACAACAATAGGGGTGATGTGTGTTTTCAATATCATGTTAAGCTTCCACAGCAAATCCTTGGAGCTAATCCAATAAATAGAGCAGTCGAATAAAAAAGCATATATGTTTGCACATTATGAAAGAGGTTTACTGTACCTGCGCTCTATCTCGAAAGAGGATTTCATGAGTAAACACAATTCTTCTGAAAATGAATTGTGGTCTCTTCTATAACAAGCAAGGTCAATGAAAGAACATACCAGCATTGGAAAAATTATAATGATATACCGTTTTATATTCAGTATTTACAAATGTTCTTAAAGTTGAAATACTGAAATCAGATTTACCTCTTTTTTTTGCTGTATTATACATATCTTTGTGTTTTAAGGGTATTTAACTGAAGTCTTTAAACATATCACACAAAGTGCCATACAACCATCCCTACAAAAATCACTTCTACACATTTTAAATATTTTATTAATTTAGAATCATTGTTGGTAGTAATTATTGCAGTCCTTAACCAGTACTGGTGGTGTGATGCAAACACCATTTGTGGATGTGCATGTTTAAAATATACAGTATAATTGTCAAGTACTTTGAGCTACATTAAGTTTTGAGGATAGAATCGAACTCCCCCTTTCTTTTTATCTGTTGATGATCTTTCTCTAGTTTGCTATTTGGGAAACATAGATCAATGTAAATGATACAAATATTTTTTGCATCATCATTTCACTAAGACCTTTTTTTTTAATAATCCATAAGTATTGTAATAAAAAGTGCAGAAATAGAAAAAAAACGACAGTTCAGAATTATGGTTACATGATTCAATCTGAAATTGCACAATATGCTGAAAATGCTATATTTAAAGCAAATTTATTCATTGAAACACATATGTAGTGTTTGGGAACATTTGCCAGCCCTACACTTTAGCATAAATAAATTATGTTTTAATCCTACTAAATGAACTGCTCCATAAAAACCTGCATTGATTATAGCTTGCATAATCACAATACTCAGCGACAGTCCTCTGTCTGTTCAGTATTAAAAATAACTCGTATAGCAATGGGTTTAAAGGAATAGGCAATTAAATAAAAATAATCTTGTTTTTAAACCAAAAAAATATTTTTACCAAATATGGTGAGCAATCACCAAAGGTAAGTATGGTAACTTACTATGGTTATAGATTCATGTATGATTTGTTAGGATGTAGTCATGTAATAAGAATAATAAAAATAATTATTACTCTGACCACTGAAAATTCCCCATTTATTACTTAGATTATACAAATTGCAAAATGTACACAATGACATCTGGCAGATAAGGAAACATCTTAAATTAAAAAAGTTCATTTTGTCTTCATTCTTTGAATTGAAAGCATTGTCTAGCAAACATGACTAGCTGCAACTGCATATATCATTTGGGTCTGAACAATAGGAGGAAGAGTTGCTTTTCCCCATGATGTTCATCTTTAAACTCGACCCTGCTCTAACGTAATAAACAATGTTACTTTGTGAACATACACGTTGTCTGTTTTTGTATGAAAGTGTATTCTCTTATGTCGTACACAGGGCTGTTAAGTGGACAATGCTACCCTTTTCAGCAAGAGATGCAATGGTTGTCCAATGAGACCCCTGAGTGCATGCACAGAAACGACTCTGATGACTAGGCCTTTTGAAGTATACATAAAACACATACATATTGCATTGCTTAATTTACTTTATTTAATCAAGTAGATATACATTTGAATACAAATATAATTGGCATTGTTTTTGTTTAAGTAGG
Source organism: Spea multiplicata (assembly GCA_009364415.1). Taxonomy (NCBI): domain Eukaryota; kingdom Metazoa; phylum Chordata; class Amphibia; order Anura; family Pelobatidae; genus Spea; species Spea multiplicata. The sequence goes on along the minus strand of VKOC01000803.1, from coordinate 38,620 downwards.
TAACGTAGAATTCTTTATAGATTCAGTAAATTATGACATGGAATTAACAAGGAAATTAAGTACAAGCTCAAACACTCAAACGCTGTGATCTAAGCTCTTTTGACCATCACTATTAGCGTTTATATATGAAACTTAACATGTTGTCAGATGTGTACCCCTTGTCCCTAGCTCAGGCTATAAGGACACTTTGGGACCGAAATGAAATTTATTACCAGAAAGTCCCACATGAAAGCGACATAGAGAGTTTTCTAAAACATCTACTCAAACGAGGAAGCTTCCCTACAAACAGATCATAGTGGAAAAAAAACCAATAAAATGGTTTGTAAATAGTTGAGGTTTTTGTTTTGTACAGAGCCATTATGAGTTCTAATGTACTAGGGATTAAGAAATGCATTATGTTTTATCAGTGGACACACTACACAAAGTACTTAATCCAGTGTTAAATCCTCATTGTAAGTCTACTGTCTGCACACAAAAGTAATTATTCCCTTAATTTGTTGTTTTTCAAATAACTAATTATGTATTTCAGTTATGAGCATATAAAAGGAAAAAAAAAACACAGATGGGGAGGATTAATTTTAGTTTTACAGTATTTTTCCATTCATCTTCATTTACCATTTTTGCATTTTAACATTTTACTGTACTTTGTATTGAAATAACTAATTGCAAGTGGAAACATTGGGCTATTCCATAAAGCAATATGATTTTATCTTTGAACTTGAAATAGTTATTTGTATTTTACAATATCAGCTGAATAAAACAAGCAGCAAATAATGCAAATACCAGTGAATATCAAATTGTATATATATATATATATATATATATATATATATAATGAATCTGAGTTGATTTTAACTAATGTACTATAATGAGACGGTAAGGTGGCAGTGGAAGACGAGGAGACCGCATTAATTGTTGAACTGGTCACCTTAACACACTGGATTCACAGTTAAGGGCAGACCTCTTTTTGGTACATAAGGTGTTGTCCTGGTAACCATTTTGATGCAGTCAATAATAGGACAGACACTGAAACACAGAGTGCAACCAGTACAGTTGTCATTGACGGTAGGCAGGTGGGTCTCAGGATCAAACTCGATAGCCTGCAAATAGAAATAAGTGGTTTGGATGTCAATCTGATAAAGGTCAACAGTGCCCCAATTTAAGTGTCCACGTTTTCATTATAAAGCCTGTTTTGAGATAGTTATGTACATTTCTGCAATGCTACCATAGCAACAGTTCAATTTCAAAGAAAAAGAAAAAAAAAAAAAAAAAAACAGAATCCCAGCACTGTAACTCCCCAAACTACATTTGTGAACAGTTTTTTTGTAAAAAGTGGAAAGCATGTAATCACAAGCTTAATATATTATATATATATATATATATATAATATATATATATATATATATATATATATATACATACATGCAACAGCAGGCTATTATTTCAGTGTGATAACCTTTAATGGGACATGCCAGATGTTAATATAGTGAGAGAATTTAAGCATTCATGGGATCCTCAACATAAAAGGTTAAGGGGTAAGTGATGTTTCAGCTCTGACAGTTGGTAGAAAAATGGGCAGCTTAAATTGTCCGACTGTCTCTTTTTGGTGGAGCAGAGAAATCCTAGGTTAGGGGGATGATGAGACATGTCCCACTTATGTCAAATGGTGGGGTGACATGTGTTTGTTCCCATAAACATTCCTTATATCATCACTTTAGAAAGTTGTGATACTTTGGGTTACTTTCCCTGCTCCAAAAAACACACACACGCTAAGGTGACTCTTTATGACACAGCTAAAGAAGTCTTTCTTGTTCAATGAAATCCTTTTCTCCATAGAAATACAACAACCACAACTGCACCAAACTCATTTAAAAAAAAAAATGGTAGCTCTTCTCTTTAAGAATGTTTTATGTTTCCATATGATATCCATTTTTTCTGTTGACCTCATATTGCATTTTTCTTTTTATTTTTGCATGCCTTGCAAAATGTACAATTATAAACTAGCAAAGATTGCAATTATTTTCCTGTAACTTAATTTTGCAGTTTCGCTACACCAGTTGATGCCAATAAAAAAATAATTCAATACTTAGTACCTATTTTTTCACAATTAAAAGTGCATTACTTTCCTTAAGATATCCGACATGTTACCTGATATCCAGAATCATTGCAGGTCATGTAGCATTTTCCACAGTTAATGCACATTTCCTCGTCAATCAGGGCTACAACGTGTTCTTGAATGTTTAATTCACCATATGATCCAATATATTTTAATGCTCTGCCAATTACATCCTGAAAAGAAAAAACATGCCAGTGTATACGATTAATATTAAATTGCTTTAATACAACTTGCATAAGCTTATTAAGCCCAGCAGAACAAATTAATTGAAGATAGCGGATCATATCCTTGCAGTGTCAGGACTATGTTCACTTCTTTGACACACAAATTGTTACAATAATTATTGCTTGGAGGAGAGGACATTAATTGAACAAAACCCATCAATACATTTTCAGAAATATTAAACGAGGTGCTACTGATCATTTATGTTCATTATGATCATTTAATGGTTTATGTTGTGTATGTATATATATATATATAAATATATATGTATAACATATAAGCATTTTTGCATTGCAAAATTTGTTGTTATTAAATGTTTTTGCATAGTATGTGATAGCATACAAAAAGATGATATGTATTCTCTTTGTAGATTTCTGACTATTTTGGAATGCTTATTTAATTGTATGCTAATATTTTGACCACAAATAAGCCTATTGTCTTTACATTTAAATAAGGAAGTTCTATCTGTGTTATATGTATCAAAATGTAATATACACTATTGTTTGGCAAATTATCCTTCATACTGGACTGGTTATTCATAATTTAGAGACTCTTCAGTGGGCATATGACGCTATGCAGCGGTGGGCCAGCCCCTGAGGCAGAGGGTTTCAAAACAGGGCTAACCCAAGGTCCAAAGTGCAAGGCGAGTTATTGTGTCTCTGTGTTAGAATGAGTATGTGTGCATGTTATAGTGAGTGAATGGGTGTAACCGTGTGTTACGCAAGTACAATATCATCCTATGACACCTAATAATGCATGCCTATTTGAGGGAATGTCCTTTTTAAGATTACAAACAGACAAGTTATATAAAATTCTGTAGTAATTGGTAAATCAACATACACTTTATGAGTAATGACAAAAGTAATTGAGGTACACATGAACTTAAACCTGCTACAAAATATGGAAAGACATGGGCACAGTATAATTTCTCCCCATGAGAACTCAATGAACGCATTGTTTTTAAACTGTTATGAACTCCAGCTAATAAATCAGAATCAAGATGAATACTTTATTATCCTGCGGCTCCTGTAATCTTTGTATCAAAAAGTAATATTTTTTTTTTAAAAAAAAAACTTTTTCGATTCATTGCACTTATGCTCTGTGAGAAAGATAACCAACACAATGTTATTTAACAATCAAAAAGAAGGAACAAAGAGAGCAGCCATCCTTGAAAATTTACAAAACTAATTATACCTTAACAGAACATCTGTGATTCTTTATAATTCAGCTCCGCATTTTGACTACATCAGTCACTTAGTTCCAATGTACAATTTTAAAAACTGAGTGGAATAGCAAGGAGGTAAATAAACCACTTTAATCAAAATATGTCACAATTAAACAAAGGTTTGCTTGGCGTATATAGATAATATAGTTGTTCCTGTATTCAAAATGGTCCTTCACCTAACAGTACTTTCATAAATGTAGCATAAAATGTTTGACACAATAACATTTAGAACATAAAAACAGTCTATGTCTTGTGTTTGATTCCCTTTTGGAAAGATTTGTAACAATTAATTTAAGTATATTTGAAATGTAATCTATTTATTACCACCTACACACTAAAACTACAACTCTCATGAGTCTTTGCCTGCCAAGAAGACAGTCGGCAGCTTCTGGGAGGAAAGGTTATTATATATGTACCTCAAGAGTTTAAACTATCAAAAATCCATAATTCTCTTCCATTATAAACTGACTAAAAGAGGCATGAACAGAAGCTCACAGATTGTTACAATGTAGAGGAACATGTTCAAGTCTGTGAATACAGGACAACTGCTTATATCTTTAAGGCAGCAGCTGGTCTTTATGCCTCCAATGGATAGAGGATTTAATGAGAGTGAAATGGAATAAGGTTAAAAAAATTCAGAATGGTGAACCCAAAAGACTGAGGGGCTTGGGGAAGACATTGGGGCCCACAAGCAGATTCTTGCTTGAGGAACCATAAACTTTAAAGATCCTTCAAGAACCTGTTAGTCATAATCTGCAACTGAACTAATCAAATTGGGCCCCAAACAGGCTGTTGCAAGGGAGAATTGAGATCTTCTAAATGAATCCACTGAACAGTAGAACCTAATCTCCCAATAGGGCAATCTGCCCCTGGTGATGCAGAAAAAGGCTTATCATCCCTCCAGACCCTAGGCCTACTCGTTTAAGGCCGGAATACATTGCTGATTAAATCGACATGGACTTTAGCATCACAAATGAAATGTTTACCTTGACTGTTGGTATAGGTTTTGTTGGAAGAAAATGTTTCTTTTCATTTGTCTTTAAATCTTCAGTTTTTGTTAAAGCAACGTTCTTACTTTCGGCTATAAGCTGTTTTCTCTTCTCTAAATATGGTCCGAAACTTGGGAGTTTCTAGGGAAAAACCAGAACAATAAAAATGTACGTTTAAAAATGATTTAGTAATAATTTGTATTAACATTACCAACCAGTGGATTTTGTTAATTATCTTCTATTATAAAGACATTTTATTTATAGAGCAACATAAAAGACTGCAGTGCTTTTATAATGAGAGAGAATGCAAACAAGATGTAATATTAAAATAAATATAAAATTCACAACTACATGAACACAAAAATGAGATACTGGTACAAATGGAGAAGAGAACCTACTCTTATATAAAGAAGGATGTGAATCTTTGGGGGTAATGTATATGGAGTGATTCTAATACAAAATTAATGAGCCAAGCGATCAAAATTTCCCAAGGCTTCTATAGTGATATTTCTACTTTTCATAGGTCAGTTGTGTCTAATCCACGCAAAGATGTAATGTAAGGAAGGGTGCTAGATAATAGAAACAGCCTTCAAGAAGAATTGGTAGAGGCTTATATAGTTAGGGAATTTAGATATGCATGTGAATGGTTCTTATTTGCTGTTAAAGTCTATGTTTCCATGGAAACATGGTGTGGCTAGAGTATTCCAGTTCCAAAGAAAAACAAATATAATAAAGCGTGTAAATTTTGTAGTAATAAGTTCAAGTTCTTGCAGTATAGCTCACCTTTGCTATGGTACAAAGATATGTGTTGAAAATTGTAACAATTAACAAAAATCATTTAACATTTATGTTTCTTATTTCTGCGTATTTTGTAGTTCTATTTATAAATCCATATATGTTTTAAGGGGACTAAAGGCATTCAATTTAGCTACAGTCACCTATAGCTGGCAAGACACCATCTTAGGGAAGTATCTTAGGGCTACTGCAAAAACAAGGTCTTCATATTGCCAATTTGTTACAATGCTTAGATCTATTTCTACCTTACCTATACGTTGCAACTCCATTTTTATTTAGTGTTTTAGTTTTTTTCATTTAAGGGAATTGTTGGGGATTATGGATGAATGTCTGGGCCTTTTCTGGCACTAAAAATGCTAAGTCAATGCTCATCATAAAATTACTGCAATTTATTGCTAGAGAGAACTGTGGTAAAATTGTTGAAAGATGAATAAAGGAAAAGATATATCGACATAGTGTTCATTTATCAGAGACTTCTGCTATGCAATTGAACATAAAATATACATTTTCAATGTCAAACTCTGCATCTGATGGCTAATTGAGGATAGGCGCCATCTGATTAAAGGTCATTAAAAAAGCATTTAGCACAAATCTCTCACTGAAAATAAGTTAATTGATTTCCCATTTTCTGACTGAAGCATTGTGATGAAGGCTGTTTTATTGCTTTTCACTTGAGGGGAAGCAGTTTAAGCATCATACTCACTAACTATCACAAATGTACAGGCAGAATAACCGTTTCTTAAAAACCAATAGGGAAAATAATGTCTTAAGAATGATTAAAACATGCCCGAGGTGTGTAGCTCAGCTGCGATTTTGAACACTAAAACATGCCATGTGGCGAGTGCTCACATTGATGACCACATTGTGATCGGATGTACAACCAAACACAGATGTATTGAGGTATACTACATGTGTGTGTAGATATAAATCATGTATAATTTATCTTTTGCGGCATTTCTTTGTTAAGAATATAAAACTCCATCCTAATGAATGAATGTTAACGCTAAAAAAACCCCAAAAAACATATGTTAAGGTAGGAAGGGTCACCTATGTATATAAAAACAGTGAGGTGCATAAGGTTCCTATTGCTGACCCTTTATTACCTATGGTCTTGATACTATTATAAAGGTTGTCTGGCAGTAATCTTAATTCTACCTAGACATTATGTTTTATACATCTCATATTAACCCTTCCCTTAGTAATTTACTAAGATTCTAGTGAATTGAAGGTAGGGCTTAGGTCATGAGAAATGGTGGACAATAGAAGATGTGCTCATGACTCTGATATTAAAAACGTTACATGTCAGAAAGGTGAGCAATGTAACACTGAGGGCTTATTACATATTTAAAATAATTAGAAACATGAAACCTATTTGAAAGGCTTAATGCTCTTTTTAAGCTAATTTCATGAACTAATCTAGTCTATTGGATCTAATTTCCTTAAAGTGGTTTGGGAGTCATCTAGCTTCAAAATGTAACTTTATAAAACAGATGTAGGAGTATAACAAAATAATTATACAAAGATATTATGTGAACTGTAAAGTGAAGCTCGGTTGCTTCTAATGCCATGGACTGGCTGAAAGACTTTAATCAATCTGGCTAAAACTATGATAAGCACATTTTAGTATTGGCTTTTTCTGATTGATAGTGGCCATATTTAGTGTGAAACCTAAAAGACTTCCAGGTTGGTATAGAAGTACTTACAGAGGCCAATCATGTGGTGAAAACATTTGAAATGAACTGCTGGAACGCCTGTAGTGTTTAAGGAGTAGAGCAATGCTACAAAGACGGAAGCCTGGTTTAGTATTTTTGTAGTTTACTCTATCTGCATAACAGCAGCAACACATTCACAAAATAACCCACCAGCTGAGCCATTAGAACCGCTACTTAATGAAACTATAAAAATTCCAGTAAGAATCTTTATGTTCCGTAATGTCCATTCACTTGCATTATACATTAAATATGAATATCATCCTTTTCTTTACACATGTAGAACGCAAAAACATTATCCTCCAATAGTTTTTGGGCTGATAATCAAATTTCTTTCCTCGGCTCCCAGTTTTTAAAAGTATAATAAAAACAATGACTTTCATGTTATCTCACGCACAATTAAATTTCAGAGTAATATTTCAGAATGGGAAGCACATTGACTTAATCGTTGTGGGCTATTAGCTTCTTCTGTGGGGTAATGATGGCGTTTGCATATTTACCTAAATGCATCATTTTATGACCATTTTATATCCATTAAGATTCATTAATTCTTTTTCTAAGTGCTAATCTATTCAAGTTTACACTGTATCCCCTCAGGTCAAATTATAAAGTAACATTTAAACTTTTTAGCTATATCACATTTATAACTATTTTATACCTTGCTTCTCCATACAGGGCATTTTTAAACAGAGAATTGTTGTAACCTAGCCTCAGTTAGTGATTTGTACATGGCAATCGTTTATCTGCATTAAAAAGTTATATTTCACTTTTAAACAAAGCAAAAGAGTACTTTCATATTTAATGGATAAATAATACTGCTATTAAAGTTGTAATGTCATTTTAAACATATATACAGTAACACTTAGCCAAAACGAATGTATGTTATGTCATAGCAGTGTTATGATATATAACTATAACTATTTATATCCTCTTTTTTGTTTTCTGGATGTTACATTTGTTAAGTTGTTCGTGCAGTTGAGTTTTTAAAAGCCTCTGTTGGCGATGTTGTAAAAAGATGTAGTGAGATATTTTTTCAGGGATGTCACATGAGACAAGCTGGGGAAGTCTATTGGTATTATTGTTATTAATTATTAGGGTGCTTACATTTTTTATTGCATGGAATCCAATGTTTGAAATGCTTCAATAAGATATTAGACCTTGTGCTATAAAGTTTCCAATGCTGAAGAGAAAAAAGGAACAATGTCGGTTAATATCTACTTATCTATGGTATGCCTTTCATCCTCAGCATCAATTCTTCTAGGTACACTTGTACCATTACAAGATGGAAAACCCTTCCACTAAAATTAAGGGGGTAGTAGAAGCATTATTAAACACTAATCTACAGACACCAGACAAGCCAGAAGGCTTGTTCTTCCCTCAGAAATCTCATGGTGCTGCCACAACCACAAGGGATTCTGGGTAGGTGCATGCAAATAAGGTCAACAATTATCACCTTTTGCCTTTATATCCTTTTAAGGGATCCATGTATAAAGTGGATATAGAGGCAAAAGGTGATAATTGTTGACTTTTTTGCATGCGCCTACCCATGTGCTTGGTCCCAGTATATAGTGTTCTTTTTCATTCTGACTGGGGTGTTGTGTTGTGACTGGTGGTATCCCAGTGACCAACTCTTCTGGGAGATTCCCTGAAATATACAACTGACACACTCAACCATCAACTTGACAGCAGTCAAGCTGAACTCAATGGCAACTCAAGGACACGCATCTCAACTCAATAGCAGATTGTTTATGATTTTTTTGTTGTTGTTTGGGCAAACTTAGTCTAATGCTATTGAGTTGTAACTGATTGACAAACTAAATCTTCGTAAAATGTGGATGTAATGATGTTTTCAGAGGTACTGGCCTGGTGTCTCAGGCAATATCTGTAGGGAATTACATGTGGAAAAAGTGATATACAACGTAAATCTATAAAATGTAATTCTTTATATTGTAAAAGCATTTTAGGCCTGCAATAAACTTCAACCATAATGTAATTAATCAACAATTAACTGCTGGAAACTTGAACTTTAGTACAGTTATGCAGAACTTAGTTATGCTGATTTTTAAAATAATTTATGTTTCTGAAAAAAGCAAAGAATAGAAAAGCAAAATATGTCTGCATTTAACAGGTTTATGCAAGTTCATGAACATCTGGAAGCCTGTCACCTAACAGACAACAACATATTCTCTAAACAGAAGAGATTTCAATTCATCAGGGATTAATGTAGAATGTGCTTAACGTAAGTACTTTCGATGGTGATTTCCATAGATTATCATATTCATGATACTGTGGTGAAAAAAAAGTTTTCTTTTCATTCTAACTAGAACATGAAAAAATTAAAACATTGACAGGCATTTTATCTACATTTTGTTGCGCATGTAGGAGAAAAATGTGCACGTATTTATGTTAATTGAATTCTGTCATACTTTAACACCATAATTGGCCATTTACGGTTAGAAATATGGCACATATCCTTTAGAGTGTGCAGTGCTTTCTCCCTAGGGATCTGTATAATATAAATTGGTACGGGAACCACAAAGTGGACTGCACACATAACTGGTTTGCATCACAAAAAAAATGTCACAATGCAAATAAGAAACAGTGGAACTAACGTTCAGACTGAAGTAATGATAATAATAATTACAGTAATTACCGTAAGTATCCACAGAAAGAAAAGCTCCAAGGTGCAGCCAAGGAGAAGAGTACTTACTACTTGCTTTTTAACCAGTTACTTCTATTCACATGTGGAGTATTTATGAATCTAAGTACATACGACTACTTGAACTGAGAGGGATTCAGTGAACAGATTGACAGAAGTCTTATATGTTTTACAAGATCCCTGTATTCCATAAGAAGTTATGCTATGGTTATTAGGCATGGCTGTGTTCTGTCATTTTGTTGGACACTATTATGAGACACTGCATTATTCATATGATGTAGAGTGCTTTCATGGGCATCTGTGCTTTTTCTATTTTTCTCATTTTACATATTTAATTTTGTGATGGAATTGGCCTTCAATGATATGTTTTAGAGTAATAAAGTAGGATTGTTTTTATTAAGGTAACAAGCAACCACTGTTAAGATTGCAAAGGATAAAGGTTACCTTAAAATCTGGAAGGATTTTATTTAAAGAATGATCTTTAGTTTCTTCCTTAACTAAACATAATCTCACGCAAATCAATGGCTGATGTGATCACATTAAGATAAGTTAGCTTCGATACAGGTAAACAATTGAAGGCTACAAACATATTTTTTTGGAAAAGAAAAATGGTTCAATTTAGGGCCACCATCCTAAATACATCCTTTCATTCCGGAGTTTTACATTGAAATAAGCTATTTTGCCATCTGCATTTGGTAGAATGAACAAATCACAAATGTTACACAATAGTTCTGGACACTGTACTGTATCTGTCACATCTAACTCAAGATTTCAACAAAAAAAGGCAGAGGATGTGAAATGCGTTGTTCACTTTCTCTTAACGGCAGCATTTTCTGCAATGCTTAAAGAACATTTTGGAGACTCATCAGTGGATATTTTCCATACACTAATAAGGTGAAAACATGAAATTTCAACCTTATCCGTATGCACCAAAAACCAATATGGGGATTTTGATTTGGAAGATTAGGACAAAAACATATCTTAAAATTGCTTCTTCTCTCTCATGGGTTCTTGAAATATTCCTCAAGAAGCCCTCTATCTCCTTATGAGAACAGGTGGGTAGTTATCTAAGGTCAAAAAGAGAGATAAGGATTGATGGTCCTCTGCTTAACTGAGAATATCCAGAAATATATGCTCTGGATTATATATTTAAGGGTTTACATTTAAGAAATCTGTTGTATAAAATAATTCTCCTATACTAAAATTATACTTTTTGATATAATTACAGATGATTTCAATATGAATAGAGTTATGTAGCTAGTTGCTATAAAAAGCCTCACAAGTTAATCAAAATTTTATTTTTTCCCCTTCCAAGCAGTTTGAGTGCTCTTGTTCAATTCTTTTGTTCTCCGTTAAGCAAATATTGAGGAATTGACAACAAATCAGTTCACTTTCTATTTCCTTCAGGAAAACAAGAAACATGGTTCATATTTCACACACACATATATTATAAGGTTTAAATGTTTGAATGCAGAAAATAAACCCTGAATATAAGATTACATATGTTTTACTACTATAACTGCAAATGGACATTTAGTATTGATTTGAAGCTGTTTAAAAATATTTGCTATTACAGAAAAGACCCTTATCAGCTAATGGTACAGTTACTAAACGTGTACTTAAAATGCAATTATCACAGCCACAAGTTTATATTCCTGTAATGTATTTCCAAATATATAACACTAAAATTGATTTACTTCATCATTTACTAAACTCTAAGGCAAAGTGAAAGGGGAGGATTTCATTAGTCCGGAGAACGTGCAAAATTTAACTTGTAACCCCAGAGAAGTCTCCCAGCACAAAATTTTAAAAAATTACATTTGCCTTACACAAGTCTATGGGACCCATTCAAGTCAAAGGAGAATACAGTGCAGCTTCCAAACACTGGGGGCTACTGGTGCCCAGGGGTATATATATATATATATATATATATATATATATATATATATATTAGAAGTATTATAAACACTCATCTACAGACACCACACAAGCCAGAGGCTTGTTTTTCCCTCTGAAATCTCATGGTGCTGCCACAACCACAATGGATTCTGGATAGGCTCATGCAAAAAAGGATAACAATTATAACCTATTGTCTCTATATCTACTTTATACATGGATCCCTTGAAAGTAATTGCCCGCTGTACAGGACAGCCTTTAGACAAAACTTGGGTAAGAGGTGCGATAGCGGGATCACCACTCATGGACAGCTGTTTCATCTGTAATGAGACTCATCAGCATGAGGTTGTGATACCGGCTTAATAGTTAATAGAGTAGCCAAGAAATACCATTACATAAGGTACGGTGGGTAAAGGTGATGGAAAACCCTTCCGCTTAAATGTAAGGGGTAGAAGAAGTATTAATAAACACTCATCTACAGACACCAGACAAGCAAGAAGGCTTACCATCAAGTCAAGGGGATTTGCTTACTTTCATGACAAACAGGTAACTTGCTGACAGAGCAATGTACTATGAAAGACTTTGCCCATAGGTTTTTCCTAGAAAAATGGTAAAATCTGTGACCTGGTTATCATATCACAAGATTGAACAGTGCCTTACATAGGATCAACTCTTATTTTTACGTAGAAACTCATTGGGGTTAGCACTTTTTACATTAAGTCACCTGTATCTCATTGTTTACCGAGTAAACCACATAATTAGTAAAATAGCCCTTTAATGTATTGCCATTTGATCTGGCTGTGTATCCATAAAAAATAAAATTAGTGATGTTCCTATCTTATGAAAATATTATTTACACATAGAAACTCATATGAGTTTCTCATATGGGCATTTTTATCATATTTGGGAGCTCATTGGGGTTTGACCTGGAGTCCCCCAGTAGAACTGTGGTTACCCTATTTTGTCTCTGGGCAAAGGATGAATGTTTATCATGCCAAGTCCCTACTCACTTTTCCTCGTACTCCCAGTGAAGTATATCTGGTGCTAGCTCCACCTCTTTGAATGCATATCCCTGCCTTCACATGAAGCCACTCCCCCAGAAGGTAGAATTCTGGGTGGTCAAAATCTGAGATGTTCTAAGACATGATTTTCACCCCATCAAACATGTAACTCATGTTGTAACACATCCATTTAATATGTTGCCATTCGATCTAGGAAAGATCAGTGGTATTTCTATAACATCAGAAGATCTAGCAATGCCGTATGCAGGACCAACTCTCATCCTTCTTACAAAGAAACTCAACAAGGTTGACACTTTTTTTTTGCTCTTGTCTCACCTGTAACCAATTGTTTAATGAATAGACCACATAATTAGTAATTGCTCCATTTAATGTGTTGGCATTTGATCTGGCAGTTTAAAGGTTGTCAATCAAATCATTACCTGTGTATAGAAATTTGTGCTTGTGAACATAGGCAACATTTATTTAGTTTTTTGTGGAAAGCTGGTCACTTCAGGCTTTTTTTTGTCCAAAGGTGGAAAAAAATACTATCATATTAATGAAGGTGATTTCGTGACTTGAGATAAATATCATGATTTTAATAAACCAATTCCAACATAAAAGAAGAAATGTCAAACAGGGTCACAAAGTAATAGGAAAGTTTGACTAAGTACATCAGAAAAATCTATGGCACAAAAAGCTTCTGTTCTAAATAAGTTCTGTTTGAATAAAAATGGCAATTATAGCCTAGGCAATTAGAACATGGTCATAACTTTAATTTATTTATGGGGAAATTATAGACCATAGAAGAGAAATTATGATTAACGCTTTTGGTGTTAGAGACAATAAAGCTTTTTTTGAACAATTAATTAGAAATACTCATCCAATTATATATATATATTATATATAAGTTATATATTAAATTATATTATATATATAATTATATTATACAATAATGTTGCTTGAGAACACAAATATCCAAAGTTATGGTTCACTTTGCAAAAGGATTAACATTAATCACCATACCTGGGCACTTTCTAGTGTAGGCTATCCAAAGCTCTCACTCTTCTGGGGGAGTATTTTCCAGTGGTGTGGGGTTAGCAACCAAAAATGTCTTTTGTGGGAGTTAATGTGGGCAGAGATCATGGGAAAATGTGAGGAATGCACGTCGGGAATGAGTGTGACAACACACCACTCCCCTGCCTGGAGAAAGAAGAAGCCGACCAGAAACCAGGAAAGGCTTCACCCCAAATCCTCTCAGATATGGTAATCCACAAATTAAAATTGAAACATTTTATTTTAGTGGTTTATTTACACGTATGTATTACGAAGTAATAAAATTCAGCTACCATTAAGGAACTGGTAGACTTCCTTGGCCCGTCCTACAAGTAAAACTCATAGAAGATGGCCCACTATGATAGTTAAGTCAATAAGATGAAATGTTTCATCTTGTTATAGCGTATTCAAAGTGTAATCTGCTTAAAATATATGCATAAAACTAGCAAAAGATCATAATCACATGATCCCTCTGGAATCCACACATAAATCATTTACTACTTGGTGACAAAATAATTTCCAGGATTTTTTTTTTTGCTCACAACATAAATTGGTTTAACATAAGATACATGAGGCCACAGCATTTTAGCTGACACAGGCAAGACCTGCTCAGATCTGATAAGCACTTTTTCACCTACAGTTAGTAGGATTAGTGGGCAGTTCTATCTCCACCCATTGCTCCAACAGGTGTTGCATACTTGATTTTGTACACTGATTCAATAGCTTTTTTTTCTTGTTTTCTTGTTTTGTTTCTAATTACATTCAATCTATAATTCATTTGTCCGTTGATAAAAACAAGATAGCTGCTTCCTGTGATTTTGCTTTGTTTTACAGATATAACTAGGCATCAAATACAGTAAGTGGAAAATAGTTAAGAAAGCAATACGTTCATCTTTTTTTTAAAGTATGAAAGACTTGAATCTTATATTTTAACTTGGAGCTTTAAACCGTAAATGTTGCAGTGCTAAAATCTGCAAAATCCGACTAATGTGTCATGCACTGCGAGGTTGGAGACACTGATGCAGGTAGGACACACGGAGCAGACAGGTTCAAGGTCAGGGGTACCAGAGGTCAGAATAAACAAGAAGAAGCCAAGGTCAAACACTGGATATGAAAACCTGAACATAGCACCATGAAACAAAGGCACAAACATCAGAGGGCAAGGTCTTGATATCTCCTGAGGGTTTATAAAGGATGGAAAGTGACTAGGCACCAATTAGAGGTTTTGGCGCCAAAATATGAAAAGTCTGACATCACTTCGCTTTTGGTGGAATCCAGCGGCCATCTTGAGTGTGGAAAGAATGTAGCCTATAAGGCGCACGGTGGTCAATGGAGGTCATCCTCTTCTCTGTGCCGGCTGCTGTGGCTGTTGGAGGAAGGTCTCCCTCTCCTCTGTAACGGCTGCTATTGCTGCTGGCTGACGGGGGAGTCTCCCTCTCCTCCGTGGCGGATGCGGATGCTGGACGGGGGTCTCCCTCTCGTCCGTGGCAGCAGCTACTGGCTGACAGAGGGGGTCTCCCTCTCCTCCGTGGCGGCTGCAGTTGCTCATTGACAGAGGGAGGTCTTCCTCTCCTCGGTACCGGCAGTTGAGACGGCCGCCGATTCACGTAGGTGACATAATGCAGTCATTTTTGTTTATATTTTGTGCCCTCAAAAGTTTTAAAAGCATCATATAAAATGATTTCTCAAGTGGAGAATGAAGAAAAATGTAATAATAACTTAAACGTTGGTGCACAGCAATATATTTTATTAGCAGACCTAAATACAATGCAGGAAGTATGTTAGCCTAAAGGGCCATATTTTTTTTTAATTAATGAAATAGATAAAATTTACCAATGTTAAAATAAGCCAAAACGTGTTACCCAGGACAATTTAAAAACTACAGTGTTGCCTTATGTCAAGCACTGCCTGTTCTGATAAAGAATTTGGTACAGTCATCAAACTCTGTTTGATAATGAAATCTGTTCTAGTAGGAAGTATTTGTCCAATGAAATATGGTTATCTCAAGAAGTTACTTTTGCTAACGGATCCCTGCGGTTTGCAGTTTAGACTATCAGTTACCTTATTTTTTCCATGCTGAGAGTTCACCCAGGAATAACCTAACACAGTATGCACTGTAAAAAAGTCTAACGTCATTCTTTTGACTGCTTCCAGAAGCATGAAGAAATCACAGGGTGGACACAATTGCTTGATGTCCTCAGATTGCTCTTGGGGTTTGTAAGATTCATGAATGGCAAGTAGAAATCCTATATTCCAACAAAAAGAAAATCCTAACTACTGTAGGCAGATTATATGTCTCCATGATTATTCCCTTTGGAAAAAAAGTAATTTTCATTGGAATTTTTTTTGCACAATTGCACATCCTTACTGAACAGTTGATATTGTATTCATATTTAAGTTCAAAATAAACTCAACATATATAACAATTTATTCAGCCATCCATTGAGAAAAAGGCAAAAATGGCATGACAAATTGAGGAAACTCGCATCACCAGGATAATATTCTTTACTAAAACTACTCTTACATACAACCTATTGGGCTTCTTGTCGC
Source organism: Spea multiplicata (assembly GCA_009364415.1). NCBI lineage: Eukaryota > Metazoa > Chordata > Amphibia > Anura > Pelobatidae > Spea > Spea multiplicata. The sequence continues at coordinate 22,405 of VKOC01000803.1, read as the reverse complement.
GTGCCCTGCCATTGGGCTTCCTGCCGCGTGCCCCGCCAGTGGGCTTCTTGCCGCGTGCCCCGCCAGTGGGCTTCCTGCCACGTGCCCCGCCAGTGGGCTTCCTGCTATATGCCCCACCACTGGGCTTCCTGTTGTGCCCCCTGCCAGTGGGCTTCCTGTCGTGAACCCCACGAATCCCCTGCCACTGGGCTCCTACCCTACTTGCTTACCCAGTTCCTGACAGAGTGAGAGTGAATGTGGCGTGGCCACCGGGCAGCAAAAACGAATAGGCCAAACTGAACCGAAAAAAATATCCAAATCATTTTTCATTTTTGGCCCATTTGCATATGTACAGTATGTATATTTCATATAACAGTTTATTGTGCTTATCTATTGGTGGTTTGGAGATAATGAAGGAGTCTGCAACTGTCTTCACCCTGAGAACATGAGTATATATTTTACCTTATTGATAATTTAACACTAACATAAGGGTGTCCAGGATTCTGACAGCGGAAGTATACAAAGCTGGCAAACATTGCATTAGTAACATAGCTGGCATGAGATATCTCAGAAATCTGAGATTTACACAATGCTCAAGAGCACACAATCAAGTTTCTGTAACATTAATAGTAATTAGACTAGATATGCTGAAAATGTGAGAATGTAGATTGCTATGGTTATGGTGCCTCAAGAAGGCTAAAGACTTTGAAACAATAATCAGATCTCCAATTCTGATCAAAGACGTAAAATGGAAAATAAAGCAACTGTATGGTTAAAATCATGGCTCCCATGAAGGCTTTTCATTTTTTTGTCCGTGACAGGTTAGTCAATGGATCCTTAATATCACATCACTTGCATAAAATACTTCATTAAGATGGTCTTTCTGTTAACGAGAGTACTTTAGACTGAATTTTAATTGGTATATTAATGGCCATTTATGCCAGCTAATCAATTTGAGACAATATAACTTGAATGATGTAGATTTGTTCAGATGAAGGGTTAAATATATTTATTCATGTCATGAAAGCTTTTATTTATTTATACAGTAATGTTGTATACTGCAGTGCTGTATGGCTGTGAATTAATAATGAAAAGCAAAATTGCTTCTAGTTATCAACCAAATAAATAATGTGGTATAGGTACCGCTCATGGCAGCTTTTTGCAGTCTAATTATAAATCCCAGTGGCATATAATCAGTTAAGTACATTAATTCAAGAAAAGGTGTAAGTAGCTAATTCTCTATATTCTCTATACCACTATATCAGGCAAACTGGGGGAAAAAAATCTCCCAGATTCCAGGTTTACCTGCATCTTGATTTTGGAGCTCAATGTAATCTAATTTTTCTTCATCCCTCTAATTCCCACTGATAATCTTAAAACATAAATTGAAAATACGTCTTAAATTATTTACATCACAAGCATTCACAACACATCCTTTCAGGGAGTGACATCTGCAGCACTGTCAGTTTCCGCCCACTTTAACGATAATCAGTTTTCGATAATTTACTCATAAATCAATTTTAACAATACATTTCAGGCAATCGAAGATTTACAGGCACTAAAGAAGCAAATGAGAAGGTAACACCAAAGTCAGTGAATACGTAAATCTAAGGAGATACAAGAATAGCTAGTAAAATTAACAATAAGTAAAATCTGTTACAATTAACATTGCTATCCAACAAAATACATATTTTTTCTATTGGACAGAAAACCAAAAGAGAGCGAGAAAATAGCTCTGGGGCAAAGATACAAGTTATACTACAGTGCACTGTATGTATGTATACTGTTTATAATTGTACCTTGATCTTTGGCACTTCTACATCATTCCAGATACTTTCATAAAATACAGTCTGGAATTTTAAAAATAAAAACTTTTTTGTAATTGTGAAAAAGTAATACTTTCTTTTATAGATTTATATTATATATATTTATATATTTATTATATTTATTTATATTATGTGAGGCCATTAGGAAGATTAGTTTTATTTTATTTTTTGCATATATCATATAGGGAAATATTGCATATATGATATAGGGAAATTTTATATATCATATAGTGAATTGTATATATCTTATAGAGTAAAATATATACTGTATGTTCCAAAAAACGCATATATATCATATCGTAAAACCGATCATCTCAGTGTGGTGTTTGCGAAGGGAAAGCCACCCAAAATATCACATGACTAACAACCATGGCAGCCTCCAGGTCTGAAGATAAAACAAGCTTATTGGAACAAAAAGAGATAAAACCATGTTTTGTCAATGTTAACCTTTATCACTGCATCCAGCACTGTATTTTGTGCTAAAGGAGTTAATGTGTTTTTCATGGAACTTCCACTTTAGCATGTGGACAACTTGGCATTACTTGGTTCCAAATGGATAGAAACTGCTTGTTTGACTGAATTTTATTCAAGTACTGAACATACATTATATACAAGACAAACTGTGACGCAGCGCCTTGACTTCACTACATTATGAAGAGCAGACCCATGTGAACGCCCGCTGCAGGAAGAGTTTGGCTGGCAACATCAGCAATATTTCTTCAAAGTCTCCCAACACACTGCAATGTGCATTATACCGGTCCAGCTCAGCCCTTCACGCTGGTCAAACTTCCTAGTTATGGTTCTTCATAATGAATAGTGAAGTGAGTTCATGTAAAATCTCCTGCCAACTCTCATTTTTGTGAATAAACTTTGTTTGGAGAGGGTGATACTAGAAGGTACCACTGTGTAAGGTATTAATTAGTTTCATGTGTTCTACCTTTCCAAACAATATTTCTGGAAAGGGGTATTGAGGCTGGCAATGTAGTCATCTAGCCATATTTAATTTATTAATTGGTTTAGTCCTTTAGCATCTGGAATTTTTTTTATTCTGAGCTGAAGATAAAATTTCCTGAAGGGTGTTGGCAATGTAATCATAAAGCCATGGCTCATACCTTATGTTCCTTAGCCTCTGTATATAATACAGTGTATTGGAAAAATCATTGTTATATACAACCAGTGGGCACAAATTGCTTTTGAGGGACCTACCTGTCAGGTTTTGAAAGGTTATTTGATTTTATACCTTATTTTGCGGACAATGGACCAGCGATGGGTTCTATTAATAGTGTTTTAAAGAGGTCCTTTTTGTACTGCAGAATATAAGCAGAATACATGTTAGAGTCCAGACACAGGTTAAATATGAAAGACTCTACATTAACAAGAGCAATAACCCCAGTTACCTGCCATGAGCATGGATGTGTATGTGTCAGGATTGGGTTTGAAGCGTAAGAGCAGAGGAGAGTACAGCTGGGGAGAGTAGGTAAGCGGGAGAGGGGCATGACAGATGTGTGTGTGAGCATGGGTGTGTGCATTCTTGTGTGTGTCAGGACCTGAGCAAGCAGGTTGGGTAGGAGCAAGGGATACTAAGGGCTCTGTCTGTACCCCTTGATGCATCCTGATGGGTAGGTAGGTACAGACAGGCACACAGCAGACAGAAAGGCAGGACTGGTATCAAAGAATAAAGGGGAACTGTAACGAGGACAGGAGAACTGTAGCAAGGACAGGGGAACTGTAGCAAGGACAGGTGAAACCAGAGTGGCTGGGCACATGGCTTGGCAGCCCACTGGCAGGGCACACGTCAGGAGGCCCACCTCAGAGTATATGTGTATTTGACAGTCTATACACTACTGTTTTTGGCGCTACATGGTGTAGAGAGAATAAAGGGTGGACTGATTCTGACTGAGAGGAGACTTGAGACTCTGAGAGGAGACCACTATGGGTGCAATCTGGGTTCCCGAGGCAAATCCTGTGGGTGCACTCTGGGTGCAGGGGGGAAGTCCTTATGTATTTGCACAGCGACTACTCCCAAAGCAAACTCCACTGTGTGCTATGGGCTCTAACCCTGGATTTTTTGGAGACCTAGAAACACCCCTGGTATTTGCCATGTACTGTCTCACCATTAAGCAAAATAAAAACTGCCTGTGTGAAATGAAATTCGGTTTCTGTGCCGATCTGGCATACAAATTCATTGTGTAATTACTGCACACCAGGATGCGAATCCGTACAACACAAAAATACATGGAAAGTGCTGAGCATGTGTTAAATGCAATAAGCGCATGTATTTTGTGCATTATTTTCTGCTGGCATTGCTGTTTTAAAAATAATAATCTATGTGTTTCTACCCGTTCAAAAGAATACTTCCATTAAATTTGCTGTAACCTAATTTAACAACCTCACAGAATGATGATACACAAGTAACCTACTATGGCACAAGGGAAAACAAATGCTCACAGTTAATAGGAAAAGATATCAAAACGTGAAGCATCATAATTGTGCAATATATCCTTGCTAAATGTACGATGGTGTACTATAATTAAATAAGAAAAAAACCTAAATGTATCTCTGTAATGTTCCGCTGTCTAATTTAACAGGGCCTGCACAAGTCCTAAACTAACGGTTGTTTTTTTTAGTTTCATGTGCTGCATATTAAAATGTATATTAGCCTCGAGATGCATAAACACAAGACGATACGACAAAGGTTTTGGCCCACGGAAAAAAAAATCCCAGCTCAAAGTAGCTGTGATGCAGGGTAGACGCTCACTTAGCCTCATTAAGCCGAAGCTCTATTTTGCTTGTCTTTTGTTCTGCATGACAGCAGCATTTTTGTTATATAATAATTCATTTCAAGTTTCTTCCAAGACTACCAGAACTGGTGAACTGTGGCCGTTTTAATTAGAAGTATTGGTAGCATGCATAATATAAAAACAAGCAGGTCAGGCAATCACAGAAGAGCAACCAGCAAAATGAGTTACTGTCTAAATCAGATGCCTATCAAGTTGATTTTAGACAGTGTATAATAAAACAAAACCGAAGTATAGATTATTTACATTGTATCTACCCATGAAACAACTATTGCTATTTCTAGACTCTAGACTCTGCAGATTAGGAGGAGACTGTCAGAGTCAGTGCAGTCTTCGCTCCTTCTAAACCTAGCATTACTTAGTATGAGAAGTCCTCAGGTCACACACACAAAGGGCACGGGAGGAGCACAATGCTACACCATTCACACAGTAAATGAATGGTGCAGCACTGGCGGAGTGATCTGAAACAGACATGCGAGTTGTGATCAGGACAGGCCAGGGGTGGACTGAGGCCATCCAGAGCCCCAGGTAACAAAAAAGTCATGGGCCCCATGTGGTGATGCACTCTCTTAGCCACACTCTATCATGACCATGCCTCTTATTGGCTAAGCAATTAGAAAGATACTTAAACAGTGTAATCAAATTTTTATTTGTGGTTTTCACACATCACAAATATAATTATTATTAAATATATATTAAATATCAGCATCTGAAAAATATACATAGACACTCTTGCTCACACACACTTATACATAGACATTCATGCTTACACGCAGATATACATAGACATTCATGCTCACATGCATTCAAACATAGATGCTTTCAAACATACACAGCCCCCTTGTGATCAATGATCTCCCCCTAACCAGCCCTGTTCCTGCAGACCTCACCCTGACTCTTGTTGGCCTGAGGTCCATGCCCAAGAGCCAGATGGGTCAGTCTGCCCCTGGGACAGGCCCTGCGCAGACCACCCGCCTCATCACTCCAGGATTTCCTTTGTCCCCTCCTTAACTATGCCACACCTCTCTTTGCAGGTATAGGACAACTAAATACGGCAGACAAACCCTGTATTTGTGGGTACAGATTAAATAAACAACGCATGGTAACATAACATTTCAGGTATAGAGCCATCCCAAAGGCCAGCCCTGGTACCCAGATTGCACACATAAGACTTGCCCAACACCCATAAATGCACACATAGAACTTGCTCAGCACTCACACTGCACACAAAGGACTCCCCCAGCGCCCAGATTGCCTCCACAGGACTCGCCGAGCACCTGGATTGCACGCAACCCAGGTTGCATCCACAAGACTTGTCCAACACCCAGACTGCATGCATATGACTTGCCCCAGAACTCAGACTGCATGCATATGACTTGCTCCATCGCCCAGATTGCATCCACTAGACTTGCCCAGCACCCATTTTGCATGCATAGGACTTGCCCAAGTACCTAGATCGCATCCAGCAACAGTAATGGATACACACATATAAACTACCCTAACAAATGCTTGCCCATAAACATACATGCCGGCCCATACACACATACGTACACGTGCACATTAACACTTGCCCTTACACACAAAAATCCTAACTGACACCAAACTCAGCATTGAAGGTATAGATCACATAAATGATGCATGGAAACCCTAAATTGCAGACATAGATCACAGGTCTTAAGCTCAAAGACCAACCCAGATTGCACACATGGGACTTGTCCCCGGACCCATATTACATCCACAGGATCTAGCCATATATTTTCCCCAAACAGCGTACATGTGCCAAACACATTGGGCTCCACAGAATGACTGGAACAATGGGCCCTTTTGCCGCAACTTAAAGTCAGCCATGGTGCACCCTAGCTGAATGACGTGTAAAGAGTTAATGCAGAAGCAAAAAAATAACTTTCCATCTAAAAAATACAGACTTAACAGTTAATACAAAGTGTAAAGTAACATTGAAAAAGATCACTGAGGTCATCTGAACTGCAGAAACTAAGCTCTTCTGCACAATTTGTTGTTCCTCCATGGGGCCAAGAATTGGAAGCCAGGTAAGGTGAGCTTTAGGGATGCATGTGCCTAGAATTTTCATTAGTCTCTTTTTTTTAAGATACATGAGCGCTTTAGAGTCTACAATTAGAATTCAGTAAATGCAGAGATTATTATTTCTTTAAACTTCATCAATGTTAAAATATTTCCAATACACATTTAACAACACAGTTAAATAATTATGTTGTCCACAAACGATATGACCTATAAAACTGAGTTTCTATTTGGAATGTCAAATAAATCAACATTCACTGCAATGTTTGGTTTCCACAGTTCGAAACACAATGTAGTTATGTACCGTTGGTGCAGTTCTGAACGTTGTATATACATTTAAATCCATATGTTATCTTTTTACATAAATACATTTAATGCATAGTACACCATTTGTTGGTCAAGATCTGCATTTATAATTATAATAGGTCAGAAATAAAGAAAAATAAATTGCCCAGTATTAAATGTGAAATTGAAATGTTAACATGTTTATTATATAAAAGTATGTGCTTGTAGCTGCTAGGTTAAGGTGGATCCATTTTATTAAAGAAACTTTGTTAAAGACATTGAAGGATAACACGAATGATACTCATACAAATACTTTCAACTGTTAAGGCTGGTAAATGTCACCTAATTTTATTGCCACATCATGTAACTTACCATGTAATATTTTCTCTTCCAGAGAGTGAGCAAGAAAATATAAGGAAATTAACAATCTACCATAACAGATAAAATGTGTGACTTTGTGCAAATTATCTACCTTGTGACAGTGGCATTACAGATATTTAGTTGTGACCTCAGTTACTGGCGTAACTACAGAGGTCACAGCATGGATGTGTAAGTGTGTGTGTCAGCATGGATGCGTAATTTTGTGTGTGTGTGATCATGGATGTATAATTGTGTGCATGTGAGAGCATGGATGTGTAATTGGGTGTGTGTCAGCATGGATGTGTACTTGGGTGTGTGAGCATTGATGTGTAATTGTACATGTGTGAGAGAGTATGGATGTGTAATTGGGTGAGATGGAGTGTGTGTTAGAGAGTATGAGTAAGCGTGTATAATTTGTGTAAGCATGCTTACATATGTGTGCCAGAGTGTTAGAAGGGGGCAAGGTGTAAAGAAGGCACAGACAAGTTGTTTGAGGGCAATGATGGCACAGGCCCCAGGGCAAATTTCACCTTTGGTGAGTTTAACTGTTCCAAGCCCAATTGTATTCGTCCTACACTGCTGTTTCAGTTTGGAAACTTCATGAAAATGTATCAACAAGGAATTGCAAACCCTTTGAAGAGTATGACCATTATCATTACATACAGACTCATAAATTGTCTCATAAACATCTGTACGGGATTTTAGTGATGATCATTAGTATATGTTTGGCATAATTGATTAATGATACACTTAACTACATGCCCACAAATACCCTGACTTTGTGCAAGTGTGCCCAGAAGAATTGATGCTGTTTTATAGCCAATTTCTTATGGACTGTATTTACTTGTTACAACATAGCTTTGTAGAAAATAAGGTATTCTTCCTTATTTAATGTTAAAAAAAAGTATCAGTGCCATGCTCAAGTGTCCCATTGTATTTTGGTTGCTTTGATATTGACAGATTTGCATTTCAATAGGCTTGTTGTGGTTTTATGTAGTATCAAAGACAAAGAAATTCAATGAAACAAATTCTTGGCTGTGCTGACATTGGTTTTAGAAGAGCAAACAAAAAGAAAAACGTTTTAAAGGTTTTAAAGTATCTTTCAGAGAAATAGATAAGTAGAAAAGGTGTATTTGATGAAAAAGATTTAACACATTTTATAGGTATAGTAAAATTCATCTATTGTCACTATTTCTTGTATTTGTACGTCTTGCGATTGAAAGGGCAAACAGTGATTCAAAATCAGGATAAATTACCAGGCGATAGAATAGTGATACAAAGTTTAAAACTGGGTATTTGGCATCAAAATCTGGTTACTATGGATATTTATTAAGAAAAATGTTATTCACTATGTGTGAATGAATGAGCCCCATTTCAGCAGTCAAGGCTAAAATCAGTTTTGATACTCATGTAGATAGAAGAAGCTTTCCCTGCATTCTTATACTCAGTAACAGAGTATAGGGAGGTTAATCAGAGTCTTGTCATTGCTTAACAAGTATAATGGATAACCTGACACCATTTAATTGGAAGATAGGATGGATGCTATCAGTGACTGATAGGGATTGGTAAAAGTTCCCACTAAAAGGTAAAACCATCACTTCCCTTGGGAATTCATTATGGAATAACTGTATTTCAAAGGTCGGTAAATATCTTTTGAATAAAAAAAAAACAAATCCACAAATGTTTAATATGAATGTTTATCTAAAAAGGAGAATATTTCAGTACAGACTGGAAAACTTCTGCAACGTGAAGGTGGGAGTTCCTGCACACCCCAAGTGACAGACAGAAATGTCTGTGAGTTGGCAGTCCATAGTGGCACCTTCCATAGTCAGTTGGCAGCCCCATTAAACAAATATATCCAAAAGGTTGGATGTTCGTGGCAAGACTGTGGGTACCAGATCAGGTGGGAGCCTTTGTGCGAGAACACCTGTCCTTCTAGTAAATAAGATGTCATGGGAAATACAAAACTATTTTAACTACTAGCATTTTAACAAATGGATTAAGGCATATGTATAGTGGGCTCAATTCAGTAAGCCATCTAATATCATATCTAATAAATACAAATGAAAACCTCTAGTAATATATTCAACCAAGAGAGCACATAGAAAATAAGCGCTAACTGCTCAACTTTTTTAACCATATTTCTGCTCCCTAGTCGATTTCTGGAATATTTGCCACCAACTTAGTACAAGAGGGATTTTACCAGTTATGAAGAGCCACTTGCCAGAATTCTCTCGATCTCCAGTGAGGGAAATCATGTTCAACTTAACAATATAGCAAGTTGTACAAACCTTGCCATTGCGGCACTTTTTTCGTTTGTAATTTAAAGGAAATCCAGGCTACCCTTTCACTATGTACACTACATCTGTTTTGCATGGTTGACATATACTGACGTTTATCTGGCAATGAAAAAGGTTGATTTCTGTTAAAGTGTCTTTAATCATAGAGCATCAATAGAGTATCCAATTATATTGAATCTCTTAGATGCAGATGTTTCTATTAGCTTTTATTGTAGCCTTTTTCGCAGCCATAGTCTAGATTCTACGATTGAAGACATGTTTTTAGACAGGCTATTGAATAGCTAACCAAACATTTTTCACCTCTGGTAAATCCAGTTAAGGTTTAGACAGGTCATTGAATTGAGGCTCTTATCTCTGCTCTCGGGTCTCAAAAGTGACAGTTACTGTTTAGTTAGCCATATAGCACATAGCAAAGTTACAGCTGTAATAGCACGTGTTTCAAAGGAGTCTAAAGCTATGGTATTTAATGGTTAATCTGAACTCACAAGAGGCACAGAAGTAAAACTGTGTACTTAACAAATGAAAGTGTATGACAAAAGCCTGCAGATTAAAAAAAATACTTAGCATTTAATCTATACCAACATAGCAAAAGGAAATAACAAAAGCAAACAGCAAATAGATTCTACAAATATCCTCTTTGTAGTTAGACTACTTAGGGATCCGGAATCACTTTAGTTCAGGGATATTATCTCCTTCCCCAGAAGACTATAAGGCAATGGCTTTCGTAAAATTTGTTAGAATTTCTTTTAGGCAGCCAGCCCTGGAGACCTTCACGCTGTCAGATGTGTAGACTCTCTGCACCTGATGCAATTTAGACAAACCTTAATGATGTCTTTAACAAAAATATGACTTGACAATGGTGCTCAAGAAAAAAATAAACATTCTGATCTCTAAGGAGTGTCAGACAGTACTGTATTAAGATAGGCTGAAGCAGATGATGTACGAGCTCTTTTCAAACTCATCAGTACGACAGCAATATCATTTTTTTTACCCGTTATTAACCTTTTGTGATATCAGTAGATGACAGAAGTTGCCAGTCACACTTATTTTATGGTGAACGTCAAACCTGAAAAGGTCAATGAACATGAGTATTTAGTAATAATAGTTAAGGTGCATTAAAATTTTCTTTACGAAAAGAATAATCTTGTGTACTTGTTCACATCACTCTAAATGGCAGAAAAATGTTCCCTGATAGAGGTTTAACCTATAAAGGTAACAAAAGTGCATTTAAATGCCAGATACAGATGCTCAGCCAAGCATGCAAAGATTTTTCTCAGCTGTATAATCTTCACGTCTAGGAATATCTTTCCAAGCAATCTGTTAAAGAAAAGCATGACGCTGATCGAAGATACAGATTGGCTTTGCTACGACATATTATTGTGGAAACACAAGAACAACATGAAATTATGTATATGCTGGCAATCCACCGCTGCACAGAAAAATAAAATGTATTTAGCTAGGACTCTGCACAAAACATAAAACAGTAAAATTTTGCATCACGTAAGCTTTCATATAAGTCCTCAAAAGCCCTTCTCATTCCAAAACTTAAAGTAAACACTCATCTCTGCCATTTCTTTCTCTAACCTACCAAACCAATTTTAGCAGGTTCAATTGCCTTGCATTCCACTATATTAAGGTTGTAGCTAAAACTGAAAATTAGGCAAACAATTAAGGGTTATGCACAGTATAAAAAGTGATTTTTCTGTATAGCTGTAAAAAGATCCCTGAGCCAAGTGTGTCATTACCTGTCTGGACCTGTGTGTGCGGAGATTTCCAGAGCCAGGCTTAGCTGGGTCTGGCAGGGAAGGGAAGTGAGTAGTTAGGCTAGTCAGCCTGGGCCAGCAAAGTATAGCTAGAGAAGGCTCGAATGGGAGCTAGGCTTCACATCACAGTTTGCGGCAAATTGGTGTTCTTGAGCCTTGTGACCCCAGAGGACTGTGCTTAAGATCCCTAAGAGTGGTCCTTGTGTTACAGGATTTGTTATATTTATTAGGTGTCTGTATTTTTGTATGTATGTAAGAGCGTATTCTCCCAGAAAGTGACTGCTACAAACCAACTTCATCAAAATCGGGTATTAACCACTTAAAATGCAATAAACATGCAATTCAGCAATTCCTCCAAAAACCGTGCATTAACTTTCACCTATTCATCTACGTGTAATATAAGAGCCAGAAATATAGTTTTCTAGATACATTTATCAAGCATTCCTTACAGTTTTTTTCCCTCTTGTCCAAGATATGTTTATTTCCAAGCCCTGCAGTCATCATTCACAAAGTACAAGTATGAAATGAATTAACTATACATCAATCAGAAGCTATTGCTAGCCATTGTTAGTTTGATCTATTTAATGTTCATGCACAGATATCATTTTGAACGGAACAAAAGATGAAGCACAATCCAAAAAACCTACTATTATTTCTTTGTAAATTAGGTTTTGCACAATGCATGTTATATTATATATATATATATATATGTGTGTGTATATGTGTGTGTGTGTGTGTGTGTGTATTGGCTCCTTCTATTGCTACCTGCTATTTTACATGCACAAGATGGGAGCATTTCCCTGCCACTGATTAGCTTGAAGAAGTCAATCAGTCCCAAGAATTGTTAGACCACAGGAGGAGGGTGGGAGCTGCGCAAAGGTGTAGATGCAACTGTTCCTTAAGGTGAGTAATTTTTCAATTAAGCAGAATAAACCTAGAAAGTTACTTAATATGCATTACTCATTGGAAACTCAAATAATAATGAAACATCGAGATCTCATATTTTCTGTTTATTTTTCAGTATTTTCTTAATGTCACTAAAAACAGATCGGAACGCTGACACCCATCACAATTTATTTTCCTGTAGCTTGAAAAAAATAACCTCCTAATCTTTAGAAATGTTCTGAAAAATAATCTAGATAAGGATCATATATTTTTATTAATAATATTTGGTTTATGATTAGGATGATACTACAATCTGCAGATGACAGATGGCAACATAATCACTATATATCATAAAACCCCACATCTGTTAGCCATGGCTTTACTTTTGTTGTTTTTCCAAATCACATCTGTGTCTGCATTATGACTTTTCAGAACAAATGATTATTGTAGTGGTATACTTTAACATCATCTATTTTCCCAACCTGTTAATAACTGGAAACAAAGACGGATGCATTGTTTTCTCCACATTATTGGTAAAAGGAGAAATTCACACTAAATTGAAAATCTTATAAGTGCAATTCATTTGTGGAAACAACATATGGGTGATATCATCTCTGCAGTAAAAATGGATTTTTTTTTTTATTATGATAGATCACTTTGAAATCTTTCATAGTGGATCATGCACTTGTTTCCATACATTTGAAGACAAGCAGTTTTATGTTAAATCCACCTATTCTGCATTGGATCCCTTCAGTACTACATGTTCCCTGTCCTTACCATATAGATTTATATTATTGACTCTGGTGCCATCCCATTTGTCATGTGAAAAAAAAAGTACACCCTATTTGAATTCTATGGTTTTACATATCAGGACATAATTACAATCATCTGTTCCTTAGCAGGTCTAACAATTATGTAAATACAAAACGTCAGATAAACAACATACAGCATTATATACCATGCCATGATTTATTCAACTAAAATAAAGCCAAAATGAAGAACCCATGTGTGATACACTAAGTACATAGCATCTGTAACAAAGCTCAAGACACCTTTGGAACAATGTGGAGATGTTTGGCCATAATGCCCAGTTCCACATTTGTCAAAAAACACAGTATATCAGCACTAACATCTCATACCAACTGTCTAGGGCGGTAGTGGAGGGGTGATGATTTGGGCTAGTTTTGCAGCCACAGGACCTGTGAATCTTGCAGAGGACTGTGAACTCCTCTTTATACCAAAGTATTCTAGAGTCAAATGTGAGGCCATCTATCCAACAGCAAAAGCTTGGTCAAAATTAGGTCATGCAACAAGACAAATATCTCAAGCACACCAGTAAATCTACAACAGAATGACGGGAAAAGAAAAGAATCATGGTGTTGCAAAGGCCCAGTCAAAATCCAGACATCAACCCGATTGAAATGCTGTGGCGGGACCTTAAAAGAGCTGTGCATAGACAAATGTCCACAAGCCTTAATGAATTGAAGCAATGTTGTAAAGAGGAGTGGGCCAAAAATCATCTACAACAATCTGAGAGACCGATAAAGTCATACAGAAAACAAATACTTATTATTATTATTTAGTTATTGCTACTAAAAGTGGTTCTACAAGCGATTATATCATAAGGTTTAATGAATTCTCCATGTTGGCTTTACTTTTAATGAATAAATAATGTAACGGTGTAATATGTCATGTGTTGTTGTTCATCAGAGGTTGTAGTTACCTATTTTTTAGACCGGCTAAGGAACAGATGAAGACAGTGCTTTCAGGTGCTACCAAATTTATCCAACCACGTCTTTACGAACTTTGCTGTTTTGCACTGGGGAGCAGTCATACTGGAATAGAAAGGGGCTCCCCTCAAACTGTGCCCACCGAGTTGGAAGCATAGCATTGTCCAAAATGCCTTGGTATACTGAAGCATTAAGATTTCCCTACACTGAAAATAAGGGGCCTAGCCCAACCCCTGAAAACAACCACATACCATTACCCCTCTTCCACCAAATTTTACACTTGGTGCAATGTAGTCATGCAGGTAGCATTCTCTTTGCATCTGCCAAATCCACAACCGCCTATGAGACTGCCAAACAGAGAAGCATCATTCGTCACTCCAGAGAACACATTTAAAGTGCTGTACGATCCAAAGCTTGGAATTGTACTTGACGGTGTAAGGCTTGTATGCATCTGCTCAGCCGTGGAAAACCATTCTATGAAGGCCCTGCCACAAAGTTTTTGTGCTGATCTTAATATGAGTGGAAGTTTGCAACTCTTTAGCTATGGAATCAGCAGAGTCTTTTCCATGTTTATGCACCATGTGCCTTAGCACTTGGTGACCCTGCTCTGGCTGATTTCTTGATTTTGCTGAATGCTTCCATGAATGCTTCCACTTTCTAATAATACCACTTGAAGTGGATCGTGGAATATCTAGCAGGGATGAAATTTCACAAACTGCCTTATGTGCAAAGGTGGCATCTTATCACAGTACCACACAACCCATTTTTGCAGACTGCATGTCTAGGTGCTTGATTTTATACACCTGTGGCAATGGGTCTGTTTGAAACACCGGTATTCAATAATTTAGAGGTTTTCCCCCATACTTTTGTCAATATAGTGTATTCCTAGAAAGAATATCATTCCAAAACTCATGGACACTCTTGGTGAAAGCTACATTGTTTGTGTCCTGTTCTTACACTGTTTCAGTTAAAGGAGCAAGCTGTAAAGCTGGTCTCTGGGGAAGGTTCCTCAGAACAGTACATAATGTAAAAGGCCTTGAATGTATATTGAAGGCTTGGTGTGACACATGGTATTAAATGTGTATTTGGGACTGCCGGTTATGTTATGACCTGAAAAGTAAACTCAGGCAAGAAAATATATCTGTAAACCATTTCTGGTCACTAAAATGTTTTTGTTGCATATGTTTTTTTTTAAAAAAAAATCATTTTTAAGTATAAGCTTGACAATTTGCTACTTATAATAGCTTTCTAAAATTATAAAATGGCTTCTTTAATTTGCTATGCACATTTTATGAAAATATATCTACCATTTAACAGATGTTATATATAACAACAGGATTGATTAACTACTTTATTATACTCACAACCGTTAATGTTACATATAATATAGTTCAATAATAATTAAATTGCATTCCATGCCTTGCAATCACATTATATTTGTATATTTAATAGGAATATAGCTACAAACCTGTCCCGCAATGTCTGCCACTTTAGGAACAGCTTTTCCTTTTTGATGGCGGATTGTAGGTGGACTTTGACCATCCCAGCCTTGAAGCTGATCAATGCTCTTAAGGTATAACAGAGCCTTTAGGCCAGTGCAGAAGTCATCAATTACAGTGAAGTCCTGATTTTGCACTGCACTGCACACCTTAAAAAAAAGAAATGTGTTCGTTAAGTCAGGAGGAGTTGTAATTAGTTCAGCACTTTTAAGGAAAACATTTGGTGTCATTTAAATTCAGTAATTCACATTTAATATTTCATTTAGTGGTGAACTTAAATATTACTATTTCTTATTGCGTGATCTGCAGTCAATATCATTTGCTTTCAATAAAAAACAGCTTAGTAAAAAATCATCAAAACATTTAAATGTTCAATGAGTTTTTAAGGAAAAAAATGGCATCGTTAAAACCTTTTTCGTTTTTGTAAACTTAGAAACTGCTGGGATTAAATGTATGGAGGAGCAGTGTTATGGAGGGCTTTATAAGTTAGTACAGGGATTTTAAATTTCATTCTAAAGGTTATAGTATGATATATTCCATGTTTTAAGTATACCCATTTAAAGGGAAGGGAAGTCCACCTTGAGAACGGTGCTTTGGTGCCAAAACTGGTCAGCGAAATGGTGTTGATAGTTGCATTGTGCCTGCTATGTATATATATTTTTTTAAACAACAATGGTGGAGTATGTGGAATTTATGAGGTATGCTTGTTGAAGGATATACAATACAATTAAATGTGTTACAATTGCCATTTCTGTGTTACCATACTCTATTGTAACATGACTTGATCCCGTTGATATATTTTATGCCCACTCCCAACTATTCTCTACTTGTTAAAGTAGTTTGTCTTGTGATTTGTTACTTACTATAGTAATTTACTATAACTACTTGAGTAAGACTCTGGGACAATCAACTTATTTTATTTTTAAATCGACGTTAAGGTCTGAAACATCTGAAAAACTGCAATGCAGTAATGCCAGGATGCCCACAGAAACATGAAGATACCATAAAAAATGCTTATGCTAAGATAAGCTGTTGAGAAGCGGGTAGTAAGATGTCTAATGTGCACCACAGAATGGGACAATAACACACATATGAGATATATTGCAGGCCCTTTAGAATGGCTTTAAAAAGTAGAAAACCAAATTCATGTAGGAAATCGGTAAAAATGCACAAGCATGTCAAAATTATAAATAAAAGTCAATTTCAAAGATTACAAGCCATAAAACCAATTTTAAGATGATACCTTTTTGACATTTTGCTGTATAAACTAACCTTTAACGAAGACACGTTATTAAGCCGGTAGGTTCTCTTAACAAATATGTATGCTACCAAGCAATCAAAATTGCATTGCAAATTTAAGAGTGCTACACATACATCTAAGGGTGTTTTTTTGGTAGAAGTATCAGTATCTTCTGCTAAAAGTGTGACCATCAATAACACACAAACTAATTCAAAACTAGAAACTTATAGATTGAGTCTCTTTACTTTGTCTCTATTCATGTGTGAGAAGCTTTCATTTTCCACTTGGTGTTAGATGTAATAAAACAGAGATTATTGAAAATCACTGCAAAAGCCGAGTCCAAACATATCAAACATATGGAGTGTGCTACTTGTGACTGTACAGATTCTGTTCTGTAGTGTCACTGTGAATGTGCCATTATTCTCCAATGACAAATATAACCTATAATCTTAATGTTTAATTTTATATATTTTCATTTTATATATATCATTTATTAATTAATTTTAATTTAACAGGTCATTTATTTTTTCAATGTATTTGCAAGGGGCATTAGTGCATGCCTTACCTGAAACAAGCATAATGTCATGACCCTTAACTCAAGGGACCACTTGACCTCTTAGGGAGAAGAACCAGTTGCCTATAGCTTTGGGCTCAGACTAAAACCGAACATTTAAGAGACATGCTTAGATCATATAAGCATTTTTGTTACAATGTTTGAAAATGGGCTTCTAACCATAGGAATTTATGGGATATTCCCGCTGACCACCTTATTGCCAACTCTAATGTTACAACATTTCTTCGTACCGGAATCACATTTTGGTATACATAACATCACAGAATGTGATATCAGTCAGTCCTTGTACCTACTGTGCTTTTCCCAAATTTTATTCTGTCCTTGACTTTCTTTTTTTTTTCCACAATACCCTTAATACCTATTCCAAGTACACCTGTCAAGTCAAAACTTGCATTTTGCACAGATAATTTTTCTGAAATAAAATTACAAGAGTGATTTGACAAGCCATTCTACTTGACCAATACTGTAATCATTTTTTTTTTGCGTTCAGAGAGAAAGTTAGAATACGCTACAGAAAATGAAGAGAATCTAAGTCACATAATATATGGCCTATATATCAAACAATTTCTTTAATTGTAATTCAACCATAAATGTTTTATAATGTGGCATGAAATTGCTATGGTTAAGGTCAATCTAGTGTTTCCATGACTAATTTTGTCTTGATTCATATAGCTGCCTTTTCAAAATTCCCCTTCTTGGCTGTGGAAAACAGTTTTTTTTAACTTGTTACAGATAGTGAATACTTTCTTATCCAAAATGTACTGCAGTTCAGTCAAAGGATGAGCACTTAGAAAGCTGTAAATATTTATGTTGTCCATTAGTTCTAGATCATGAATTTGTGTGCTAATAACTAACAGCTACTGCATTGACTATCCTTCAATGTAAGAGCAATGTCCTCTGAGCTGGTGCTCCAATAGCTATTATACTTGTTTAGAGGCAGCCCTAAAGTCTCTAACAACCTAGGCAAACTATGTCTCTGCTTTCCTCTTCCCGCATTCACTTGTTTGCTAACATAAGAATGAATTTCAATACTATTCCTCATGCTGGATAATTAACCTTGACAGTTGCCTATTTTGCCTATGAAGGCAATCCTCACACTTGCTGACCAGGGACAATCCATGTCCAGATGAATTGATGAATACGCTGCATGGAATAGCTTAATCGTTTTAACTTTTGACTCTTTAATAAGACTACTACATGGGTCTTTCCTTGTTTAAAAAACCTTAGTGAACAGTGACGGAACTATCGGGGTCATATGCCGGGAGAGGGTAGATAGTGAGAAGGGGGCAGGAAGAGGAGGTAGATAGCCTGAGAAGGGGAGGAGAGGGGGTAGATAGAATGAGAAGGGGTAGATTGGGTTGGTGATGGGGGGCCCTTAACAGATTCTCACACCGGGACCCTGAGGCTTCTAGTTACGCCCCTGTTAGTGAACACACCTTTGAAACCATTGAAACTTACATTTCTAAAAAAAAAACAAGTGGTTCTACTACTGGTTATTTGTAGAACATATGTACTGACACCGAAATGAAATTGCAACCTAATAGTAATTTCTAGACTTGTGCATTTGTTTGAAAACAAACACGAATAGTGCATTTTCGTCGTTAAAAACTAAGAAACGACGGTGGCAAAACTTAGACGAAGACACACAACACGAAGAATCTTCGTTTTCATCTACTAATCTCCCTGGTCCCTTCCAGGCACTGTAACCGCTCCGAAGCTTACCCCATTTTTTAAAAAAATGTATTTATTTATTTTTAGGAAGCCCGAGGTGTTGTGCTTCTGTGAATTCAAGTGATGATCTGCAACAGAGCCAGATCCAATGTTGACTGTTGAAGGCCCGCAGGAGGGTCGGATCTACTTGACCGCCTCCAAAGAGGAAGGCCACATGGCCTCCCCTACCTCTCCCCAAAAAAAACTGGGTTCCAGTTTTCTTCTTCACTTCAGTAGAGTGAGCAAAAATGCCAAATCAAAATAGCTTCCAAAACAGATCAGTGTACGTTGCCATATTCGAAAACCGTGGGTAAATCTTAATTCATAGGCACACATGCAAAAAACGTGGATATAAATGAAGTGTCCGGCCACCATTAGGGGGTCAAATAAAAAAAAATAGGTTACACACACAGGCCCATAAGGGTCAAGGAGCGAAGTGCTTCAGTAGCGGGCCTTGCATGTTTGTCCGTGCTCATTCTTTATCAACGAGAGTGCAGGGTTGTGAAGAAGATAACCAGAGTGTAACTCTGGATACGAATAAGACACCTCAGGCTCCATGCTACCTCGGCCTTAAGGCCAGAGGATCAAGCTTTTCCCCCTACCACTAGGGTAATAAACTTCATTTTAGCCAAAAGGCTCAGAAGCTTACCCCCAATAACAAGTCAGGACTCATATTGCAGTAAAACGGGAAATAGCTTTATTGAGGAAATAATCACCACCAGCCGCCAAGAGCCTTTCAATATGGTGAGTTACAACCAGCATGCATCACACCATATGTAAAACATAATATGCAGATCATATGCAAATTAGTTATAACAGAAAACCAATCCTGTCAGCAGAACCAATAATATTGGTCAGACAGGTGGGAGGGAGGGGGAAACTGGGGTCCAGAGAGCTCTGGCACTCTCACTGTTGCAACCCTGTACCCCTTAACATAAATCCAAGCAAATGAACCAGATATTGCAATTAGTATCCACTGTCGCCTGCTGGAAGCATGTAATGCAATCCAGGGGTCCACCATCTATAATGGAAAATACAGCCTCCAGGCGTCCCCCCAAGTCACAGAGGCTTCAGTGACATTATGTGACAGAATGACCTGTCATGCAGGGCCCCCAAGGTACTCAGAGATGGCTCCAGCCTGGCTGCCAAAGAAAGATAGCACAGGTAGGCGCTCCATTGTTTAACTAATCCCATTAATAGGATTGCTGCCAGGGGAATTAAAGGTTGGGTTATATACATGTATCGGTTTATCTATGTTAATGCAGTTCTGTGGATATACAAGGCTATGCTTTACTCAGTTCAAGGTAGTTGTGTCTACTTATTGGATACACATAGCAGGGTTCCAAGGTGCGCATGCTGGCTGGTGCTGGAAGTGATTTCAGGGATGGAGGAGACATTTGGGTGATCTCTGGGAGTTACTACAGCTCTCACATTTAATTTATATTTGCACCTTATCACTTTTCCTACTTACACCTAGTATATAAACCCATCTGCGGTTACTTGCTGGGATATTGACGGTATGCAATTCCCAGTAAACATAAGTAACGTGCTTTTTTATATATATATTTTTTATGTTGAGGCTGACACAGCTAAAAGATGCAAACCATAAAAAAGCAATAAAAACTCAAGCTGGTTTGTTAAGCAGACATGCAGTTGGTTAGATCTGGACTTCCTCGGGTATTCTTATTGCTATAACAGAGACAGAAGAATAATTATTAAACCATTCAAAGCACTGGAGACTTGTGGCAAGTCTTGTCTTTACTTCATTTCTCTTTATATGTGAGAGGCTTATATTCCCTGCCCAGTGCTAGAAGAAATCCAATATAGATTATTGAAAACAGTTCCACAAACCATTTCTAAACAGAAGAACTAAATTAAAAACAAACAATTTACAGTTATTGGCCAGGTGATATGTCATTTTAAACTACCTTTCGAGTGTGTCTTTTTCAGTTAATAAATGCTTCTTATAAGAAAGTCATTTTTGGGTCAGAAATGTCATTTGGGACTCCTAACTGTATGTTTTTTTTAGTAGGCACAAAACAAAGCTATTGGTGTTTGGACATTGCATTGCAATTTCCCCTGGGTCCCTTGATATCTGGCAACAAATACTGTACTGTATGTTCTTAATAAACTAAAAAAAAAATAAAACATTGTCTTTTAAACACAGTAGCTACATTTTACCTAGCCATAAAATGTGTAATTACAGCCTGTGCTCACAGCATCTTAGAGGCAAGTAACAGAATATAATAACAGTATGTTATTGTTTATGGTTTTATTTAGTCCATGTAACTATGAGCACTGTTCACTGACCACACCATTTTTTTATGTAATATGTTTAATCGCTGCTGTTATTTATTAGAGTACATTTCCATGAAAATAGTTGCCCAAAAGCAACTGAATACCCAGCCCTTTTTTTAATTTTTTCTCTGTTTTTGACCTTTTTTTATTTTTCCCTTCTGTTCTATTCTTTTCTTCTTTTTTGCCCTAACTCTTTTTTCCACCTCACTTCTGACATCTTTTCCTCACTGCATTTCTATAATTTTTCCTTATATCTGCCTCTTACATTTTTCATCCTCTCAACTATTTATTCTGCCCCAACCCACGCATACATATACAAACACACATATATATATACACACACACATATACTGTATATACATACACACAGATTTATGTACTAATAAATACACACATACACACAGGCACATATGATTGCTGCATACGCATACTGCAGGACCCGATCGGATCGCCATTTCGTGGGAAAGGTGAGAGGTATAGACCCATCGGAATGGCTGGGTTATAAAGCAATTGGTGCAGGGCCCCTTTGGAGCTCTGGGCACCTGAAGCAATCGCTTTGTGTGCTCCGTCATTAATTCAAGCCTGCATGCAAGAGTTAGAGGGGCATGCCTTAAGAGGGTCCAAAATACTATTTGGTACATAAGTGGGCCCTCTGACATTGGCACCTGCTGCTTATTACCTACATAATGCTACTTTTTTTTACTATTTTTTGCCTGTCTCAGTTCTACAGAAAATATACTATGGGACAAACCCCCATTTATTGAGTCTCCATATAATCTATGACAATCCTTACTGCCTTAATATAACATTTCCAACCTTGTTACAAAATATGGCAAGCTGCCATTAAGTCTGTTTTGCATTATATTACAACTTAATACCATAGGTGAAAATAACTAAGTCATATCCGTTCTGTACAGCCTAGTCATGCAAAGCCAAAAAACATCAGGTATTTGTACACTCGTATACGTCCCAGTCAATGCTTCCCAGTAGAGCTAACTGTACTATTTAATAGGTCATGAAAAATAAAATAAGTGGTTTTTAGAAAATAATTTACATTCCTTGGCTCAAGTACTTGTTAAGTTTAGGTCCTGAAGAAAATACAAAATTGGATACTAATG